>VWZO01020986.1:128460-151336 GCA_013396975.1 Bucco capensis | reverse complement strand
CATTAAGTTTCTCCCTGCCCGTGTCTCTAGCCTGTCCAGGTCATGCTGGATGGCAGCACAGCCTTCTGGTGTGCCAGCCATTCCTCCAAGCTTGGTATCATCCACAAACTTGCTGAGGGAACACTCTACCCCTTCATCCAAATCATTAATGAATATATTGAATATATTAGGAAGAATCTTTTCTGAAGGAAGGCCAACTTCTGGACCACATACCTGAAACCATACAGAGAGTCTTGGTAGGTCACTGCACTTAGAATACTTGTAACCATAGTCATAACATCAGTCAGAGCCCTCACATCCATGATTTGCTGACGACAAATTGAAAAGGTACATGGTAAGTGATTGAAATCACTGATAGGGATGATGACTGTGGCTTAATCCTCTTTTGCAGACTAAACCTCCCACCACATTGGTGCCATCAGCTACAAACAACCCCTGGAGACTAGCTGCAATGCACTGTGTGGTAGTAATATGACAAGTGCAAAACTGAGCTGCTGCAATACTCTGTTCTGTCTTCACCAGGTTACGAATAGTACCAGGCAAAGAGAAAGATCTACCTTAGAAGGAGGTTTGTCAACAAGCTTAAATATCCTCTTTGGAGAGGTGGTTTTTGTGGTATAGATAAAATGACCAACTTGGCTGAAGGTGTGGGTTTTTTCTGTTTCACAGGTAACCTTCATTAATCATAGAATCATAGAATGGCCAGGTTGGAAGGGACCCTAAAGATCATCTAGTTCCAACCTCCCCGCACTGAGCAGGGGAGGTTAAATACACTGATGTCCTCCATGTCCCTGGCTTCCTCTCCACCCAGTTTCTCTATCTTTTCATTATCTTATAAACTGTTGCATGATTTTGCAGAAAACTTGTTGTAAGTCCTAATCCATTTGCACAATTCAGGAGGCTTTACCATGTCACTGAAGGCGATTCATCCAGCAAATGAGCTTTTGGGTTTTTCTAGGGACATCTTCAAGGATTATGCCCTGTTGACCTGCATGTTTTATTTCTCCTGGTCACAGAGGAAAGAATGGACCATTACTGCTGAACGTGTCTATAGTAGCTCCCAAGATTAAAGTCTTGAAGTGGTAAGAAACTCCTGTGATGTTTTCTAACTGGCTGCATTATTTCTGTAGCTGCTTCTCTGCGTTTTCCTCACATCCTGTATGGCTGATCTGACCTGCCTGCTATATCTGCCCACCTTATCCAGAATGCCTGCCTAACTCCCACAGAAGTTTAAAAACAGGAGTTTGGAAAGTGTTCTCACTAAGGACAGGGCAAAGGACAATTCTCATGTGAGAGCAGCCCTAAGCATCTGTATACTTCTAAAGTTGGAGCAGTTATCCTTACTGGACATATGGGGAAAGTCATATAAAAAGTCAGGGTCTGACTTACCTCAAATCACCCAACAAGCCAGAGTCCTGTTCTCAAACAAGCCAAGACTTCTCATTTCAGCCAGCTCTGGTTGTTTGTATTGGAGTCTGACCCAAAACCAACATAGGCCAGTGGTAAAAATATCCCAGTAGTAACCAGAGAAGCCAGTTTAAATGCATTAATAATAAACCTTCAAAGAAGATTTGCATGGAAAGCAAAGTGTTGGTTAATTGGGTTAGTTTTCTACTGGACTGAAGAATGCTAAAATAGCTATCTCTTCCTGGCTCTTCTACCCTGGCAGGTCAGTGTGGCTTACAACTTGAGTAACACTTCCAGCCTGGGTTCCATCCACAATGCAAGCTTGTTTGACAGAAGTGTGGTGGGGCTTAACTGTGATATGCTAAAGTTTAGCCTCCAGCTAGGCTGCATTAACATCATGAACCCACTGTCCCAGCCCAGAGCTCAACACCTTTGCAGTGGTTTGAAGGCTCCTGTGGAAAGCCAAGTCCCAGTAGTTCCTCAGATGCTTAGTATCTAGACCTGATCTTGCTAAAGGTTTCACGAGATGGATAATACCAAACAGCCAACATCTCAAAGCAGGACAGCCACACTTCTGTTGTGGCTGATGCAGAGGAGCAGATGTCTGCATCAGATGATTCATCTGAACTCTCTTAGGAAGGATGAATCACTAGCTGGCAGTGGCTGAGTCTCTACCTTTCCTATGACATGTGAGATGGCAATTGCAGCCTAGGCCTTTGATGTCCCCCATGTCTGTAGATGCTTTTTGCTGGTTTCCTGGGACACAGACTGGACTACTTGTGCTTTTCTGCCCTGGGAGACAGCAGCAGCCTATGGGTCCCAGCTATGACTTAGCATTGAGAAGATCTCTGCCCGTGCTATGTTTTCCACCCTAGGGTACAAAGGGATTGCACACCCCAGGGTTTGGAGGGAAAGAAGGATAAAATCAGAGAAGAATTGACCCCTGGACTCATAGGACCGTGTGAACTCTCTATCTCAGAGCCTGCGTGTGTCTGGCATGTTCATTGTCACACGCCAAGGACTCCTCTGCCTCACTGGGGGAACAGGAAGGGTCCTGAGTGATCTAAACAGAACATGTCCTTCCTGAAGTACTGGTTATTTGCCAGTGATGGGTATTGTCTAGCAACTGTTGACATTTAATATCAAGGCTAAGCCGTTGGCTGCCCGAGTTGCATGAAGCTGAGCTCCTACCAGGTTGTATTGGCTCTTGCAATTTTATTTTCTTTAACTAAGTGAGCAATAAGTCCCCAGTGTCTTTTTCCTGATGTCTGAATTAATTACTAGCATGTGTGTAAAAAGAGCATTCTGCCTGAGTTTGATGAGTGGCAGGATGCAAGGGAGACTTGGTAAGAATCCTGTCCCTTCACTTGTTCAGCTTTGAATCAATGGTGTGGTAGGGACTGATTCTGACTGTGCATGGCTCTAAGCTGAATCAGCTGATTTTATTTTTCTTCATCAGCTCCTCTTTCTTTTCTCTTCTTCCATCTGTCTTCTTAGCTTCACAGCTCTTCTGTGAGGAGCCACGTGTTGCTGTGTTGCTCAATGTGCATAACAAGCTGGCGGATGAAACCCTGGTTCATTTGTCCTATTAGCTCTTTGTAGGTTTCTTTCATGGTCCTTAAGTCTTCTAACCTACAGAGAAGCATGCCCATCATTTTGATGAGACAATATTCCAACAACTGGCATACCAGTGATATCTATTATTTCTCTTCAATTATTTCCTTTGAACAGCAACAGCTGTAGCAGTGAAGACCTCTGAAAGCTCAGATTCTTCCTTGTGCACACATTTCTGTGCACATCTTACCTAGTCATATAGGCACACCAGAGCCTAGTCTCCTGCATACAGGCCTGGTACTGATAAGTTCAAGAAAGTTGTGAAGGCATGCCAGAAGTCAACAGCTCTGGTGGCTTGGGCAACTTGTGTGCTGTGAGGTCTTGGTGCTTGTTGAAGGCCACAATGCGTTTACGTCAAAGGAAAAGTCATCCAGAGGAGCAGGGAGATGGAGCAGCTGGGAAAAAAGGAGTCCTAATGTACTTCAGACTGCAGCCCAGAGCAATGACAGAAAACAGGCTAAATACTGTGTAACCTGGAAAAAGAGTGCTGCTTTCATATTTTAAGTGGCTCTTGAATAACGTTGCCAACACATCAGTGTAGAGGAAGCTAGAAGCCACATCTGAGAACTGGTGATATGTTTGTAAAGCCTTAAAAAAGCAGTGCAAAGCAGAGAGCTGCAGCATTCTGTAAACCCATGTTCTCTCCAGCTTTCTCTTGGTTCACCTCCATCTCTCTGCTCCAGTCCCTTGGGGTAGATTGTTCTGAAGGGCAATTTAACTTCCAGTGTTTTTCTGCATTCAAAAAGCACATCTGTCTCCTTTAGTCAGAACAGTCCCTTGCGTGTTCACGGCCAAGGTGTCAAGGTTACAAAGGCATCTTGTATGTCAAGACAAGACAGGCAGGATGTCTCCAACTGACTTCAAAATGGGGTTTACTATTAAGTAGTAAAGTGGTAATATGGGACACTTCATCTTTTAAAGGGTGCAGTATGCAAGGACACAGTACTGTGCAGGAGCATGAGTGCCATTTAGTTCCTCTCAATTCTCCTCTCTTCCCAGAACCTTTAAATTGGTTGCACATATCAATTAAGTACTTACACGCCCTATGAGGCAACTAAGCACTATTTTACTTCTTTTATTACTGATGGGGAAACAAACATGTAGAAAGGCCTACTGACACGTGGCTTCATAGCCTCTGGCAGAACAGAGTTTGTCCTTTGCTGCATCCTCTGGGTCTTCCTCCTGCCCCATTGCTATTCTGGGTGAGATGGGGTCATTCCAGCACCTTCCCACTGCAGAAGTGTTCATCTCCAGAGAGTGCTTTACATCCTTCTTACATGGCCCTGGCTGAGCTAAGGGTGAGCCCCACAGGCTCTCAGTAACCCACTCACAGTGATTTTCTCAGGCAGAAAAGCAGCACCCACCAGCCAAGAAGCCTATGTTAAGTTCTGTAGTCGACCATGAGGGGGCACAGAGAGCACCAGTGTTGTTGGTAGGGGAAGAATAATTGATTGTGATGATTAATTCTGGGCCTAGTGGGGGGTCACATATTACCCACAAACTGGAAATGCCAACCAGGCTGCCTTCATGCTCAATCGATGTGGCATGATTTAATTAACCCAGGCTTACATTTGAGCATTTCCCATTAGCATCTGGTATTAAAAGTTCTCTGAACTGCCTGAGCTCAGCAGCTACCTTAAGAAAGTCATTTGACATCTATTCAGGAGATTTAATTGTGCCATTATGTGCCTACGTATGGTACTGAGTGCCACTTAACTATTGCCCTTGCTAGTTGATTAATTACTAGACCCAAGCGAGTAAGTGTGAGAGCTCACTACATGGCTCTCCATGGCTGAAGCAGAGACAATACCACGTTCAAGACAAATGCCAATCTGGTTGTTGCATGCAGTGGATAAGTTGGGATCTGCAGGCAAAACCTGTTTGTTTTATTGGAGAGGCAGAAAGTATTAGGAACTGGCATGAGCCAGAGAGGAGCAGTGCATGAGGTAACCCAAGAAGCTCTCCAGGTCCAGGGCTTTTTGGAGAAGGAGGCTAGCACTTAAAATAGCTAATGCAAATGAATTTCAACACCAATAGACTATCCCTAGGGAGGGGAAACATTTAAAATGACATATTATGGACTTCTGTGAGCCTAGACTGCCAGGATGTCTCTTCTCCCTTTGCTTTCTAGTCTTGGGCTCCCAGGCTGAATGAGATGGGTTCATTCAGCGGCCACTGCTGGGACTGAAGATGTGATGCAGAGTCCACCTGGGGTGTCAGGCAGAGGCTCAGTGAGCATGGGCACAGCAGAGGAGCCCTCCGGGCTGCGAGCTGGGTGCTTTCTTGCTTTGTTGCTTCTACAGAGAGTCCTGCTCTCTGTGCTTCACCCCTAAGCAATGCACCTGTAGGAATACGTCAAGGCAGTGGCCTCAGCATGTCTCCTGGCACTACTATCTGACACTGACCAGGGCAGGACCATCTCTGAAGCATCCCTGCCAAACATGAGTGGGTCCTGCCCCAGGCACGTGGAAGAGCCCAGGTAGCTGCATGGGCTGTGGCTGACAGGTAGGAGTGGGGTGCAGTGCTTTGGGGCTGGAGCAAGCTGCGGAGGTGCTGGATGGTGCTGACAACCTCTAGCTTTGTGTATCTGACCCAGGAGCTAATGAAGAAACACAGGTTGGATTTGGCATGTGTATGAGAGAGGGCTGATATTTAGGTTTCTGCAAAAGCAGGTACACACGCACATGCCTCTGCTGGGCTAGACACCTTGTCCCCATGTGCATTCAACTTTCCTCCTCACATAACATTACCCCTCTTCTAATTTTGCTGGAAGGAAGCAGATAGCAATTTGGCAGGTCACAAGAGAGTCCAGCATCTCTTGGGGCCTTCAGCAGCCTGTTTCCGGCTGCGGTTTGATCAGGTTTCTATATTCATCACTGTTTCCTGTGGGGGCATTTCTGATAAGCTTTGCACTTTGCATCCTGTGGTCCCTCTCTTGCCTCTGGCGCTCACAGGATGTTCACTGCTCTATGAGAAACTTGGGGCTACTAAATTGGTGCTAAAAATGAGTAATGGCTGGGTGTTTTGTGCCTTGTCCCAACAACGGGGTGAGCAGAGTGAGGGGAGACATTGGCAGGCAGAGTGGGCTCCAGGGGCTGGGGGCTACAGGCTGTGCCAAGGAAGTGCCGGATATGTAACAACTATGCCCTGCAGACTGAAGAGAGCCCTGGGACATGGTGACTTCAGCCCAAATTTTGCTTAGTCCCTCCTGAGCATCCCTTTGGCTTGTCTCTGTGGAGGCACCCCACTCCTGCTGCAATCAAGGAAACGCCGAGCTGAGGATTTCAGCCTGGACTATTAATGTACAAAGGGAGAGGCAGAGAAGTGCAGGAAGTGAGGAAATAATGCAAAGAGAAGAATTATGACCACATTTTCAGATGAACCCCATTCTCTCCTGGCAGGTCCATATATCAGTGAATACCACTGATTTCTTCTCATTGCACTTCCAGCAGTGATATTTAACAGCAGAGCTAAAAGTCATCTCCAAAGAGAGATTTAGGGAATTGACGTGATTCCCAAATTGAAGACTGGGGAAAAGCGTACTACTTGCTCGCTTAATTGACTTTCAGAACAAATGTTTGTTCCTCATCAGTGAAAAACTATCATCTTCCTTTGCCACTTATTACATTTACATGGGATCTCCTTGACTTCTTTCTTTTTAAATCAAAGCCTGGATTTTGTTCTGTTGTGCCAGTGTAAATCCAGGCCAGCTTCATTAAAGCTCCCAGATTTGGCTGAGTGCACTGGCTTGTGTTTCAATGACTCTAGGCACATCTGCACCCTCCTGAAACTACTTTGTTATGTGCTTACCAAAAGGAGGAGTGGATTTTATTTTCACAAATGCCCTGGGAAGGAGTTTCCTAGATGGGGACCACAGCAATGGGGTGCAGTGTTAGGCTGAGGCTGGGAAAGGAACCTGGTCAGCAGTTTGTGTGCCCTGCTTTACACTAAAAAAAGAGCTTAATTGAATGGATGGAATCAGACTCTGCCATAGGCTGCTCTCAGGAGCAGAGGAAATGGCATTAAAACAACCTGGTACTTTATATTTGAGGTAACAAGTAGCTACACTTCATCGTAGATACTACAGTTATAGGCTCAAGTGAGAAAAGTCATGTCAGAAGTTGTAGTTCCTATTAAAAAAACCTAAGAAACCCCTCATTAAACAGCTTCTCAGTTGCCAGAGAAGATCATGGGAAGAGTCAAATAAACAGCCTCTGATTTCCAAACAAATGCAGTCTCCCACTTTTCCAGGGTGTAACGAATAGCTGTCACACCACCCAAAATCTTGGCGCAGAGAGTCAGGGACTTAGCAAGTGCCAAATATTGTAAGTATTTGTGGAGGAGTGTACCTTGGCCAAGGGAGCCACCTCTTCGGATGGGAGCCAGGGTGGGGCTGATTCCAACATGGCTGCAGCTGGGAGGGCTTAGCCACAGCCCTTCCTTGATCAGCACATTTCCAGCCCTGGCAAACCCCTTGCACCCCAAACCTGTCTAAAATCCAGGCGATGGGGCCTGGAGTGGCCCTCAGGCTGGCTCTGGGCAGGTTCCTGCTGGGCAGGATGGCCTCAGTGTGGGGTGCTGGACACATTCAGGCACAGACAGAGGTTGGTGTCTTGCACATGTAGGGCATGAGCACCTCACCATCCTGTTGGACCCTGACAATGCTACAGGCTGGGCTGGGCAGGTGTGCCCAACCTTGTCTCCTGGCTTGCCTGCAGAGCGTGGATTAGTGCACAGACACCAGTAATTAAGGCCATGTGCACTGAAAACATAAACAGGCCATTTCATCAGCACCCAGCCCCCTGCCCTTGCTGTGGTCAGATGCTCAAGAAGCTGCTTATGGAGATCTGTGGCTTCCTTCTCCCATGTTTTACAGCCTGTGGGCAGAAACTGTGTTATTTTTTTGCTGGCTCAATGGCTCATAGGGTTTGCCAAGCACTGTGGAGAGCTGAAAGGAGGTGCCACTTTATGGCTGCCCTGCTGTAGGGGGCTGTGAGCACCTGTGGGGTACACAATGGGCAGTGCATTGACATGGACCTGTCGGCAGCTGGCTAGGGGAGGTTTTTAAGGCTAACGCTAAATGTCCTCTATTCAGCGTGAGTGGAGCTGGATTTGGGTTTGAAATAACATGGACACTGGCTTGTGTGGGACAGGTACTGAGCCAAAGTTGGCTTTCATAGCCCTAAATAGTCCCTGTACCTTTAGCAACCAAATAAGTATAACCTTCCCCTTTGCTGCGTCTCTTCAGTGAGTTTCTCCCAAGAGTCTCACCATGCCCTGCAGGTAGACTTAGTCTGTTTTGCTGCCCTGCACCCAAGCCATGAGGGCCATACCCATAAGCTTGAGATGTTGAAGCACTTATCTGAATTTGTGATCCTAAGCAAGAGACTGTAACAAAGCATAGTGAGAGGTAAGCAAGAAAGGGACTGGCTACAGGTGACAGAAGCCAGGCAGGGGCTCTTTCAGGCAGTCACAGAGACACTGCACCAGGAGCCAGAGAGAAAGAGAGGCACACAATAACAGCTAGGACAGAGGAGCAACTCTGCCTTACTGGCCAGCAAAAGAGGTGAAAGCAAGTCATGGCCCGATTGCAAGGCAAGTCCCCTGCAATGTCCTTCAAGATGTAATGGCTGAACACATAGGAAGTACAACGAGTGGACATGGAAAATACAATAGGGATGGACGTTTCACCCCTGGCAATTTCCCTTGGGCAATGGAAAAAAAATCATGAACACCACCATGTCTATTTATAATGCCGCCCAGGGTTGTTCCTGTGCCTCAGATGACATTTTTGCTCCCTGACACTAATCTGTGTTCCTCAGATAACTGTTTCAGCTGTGGTTCAAAACAGTGCTGATCCTGGTTTTTGGAAAATAAGAGATCCATGCCAGTCATAGCACTGAGGAGGCAGACAGGCATCTGGTGGGCACAGTCATCAGAGCACCTCTGAGATGCTTTTCCTTTGGCTGCAGGAGCGTCCAGACTCTGACAGTACCTCTCCACAGACAAGAGCGATGCAAATTAGGAGCAGCCTGCTGAAACCCATTAGCAGGCGAGCAGAATGAGCTGTCCCATCTGCTGTTTATTCCTTTCAGCTTCCCCAGGGGGAAACCTGACCACAGGATAACGGCTTCACAGCTCTGGACCCCCAGGCTTAGCTTGGAGCTGCTGGGGGTCAAACCTCCCTGTAGCAGCTGTGCAGAGCTCAGGCAAAGCCCCCAGGACCTTCCCCACTGAAGCCTGGATGGTGGTGGCTTGGATCTATTGTCATTTTGTGCCTCCCAGGGAAGCCCAAGGTTGAAAAGCTTCCCTTCTTCCAGGTTATTTCACACAGGAGAAGCCCAAAGCATTGCAGCTCCATGGCCATGCAGATGTGCATCCTAGAAACAAAAGCTCTGCCGTCAGCCCCGACAAGCTGAAAGTGGGTCAGGTGGAAATGCGGGAGACCAGTGACTCATCTCGTGGTTGACTGGGCAATTTGGGAGGAGAAAAAAGCAGTTGCCTCTAGGAAATGGAGCACATTTCCAACCCTTTCTTTCCTCTGTCCCTAATCCTAACATCTTTTCCACCAACAAAATGATAATGCTAGAGGGTCAGCCCTTAATGCCAAAGAGCACTGGCCCTCAGAGGCAGCATCCAAGGGTCCAAATATGCCAGCAGAGCATATGTTTGAATTGAAGGGTCTGAGGCCCTCCTGCCCCACACTTGAGTGAGATGGGCATTATATTATCCTGGGTGGGTGAGTGGGTGCCTGGACTCAAGCACATGTGTTGCTACACCATCCCATGCTGGGGCAGGATATGAGAAACCATGCAGTAAGTGTAATAGCTTCTCTGGTCCAAAGGTTGGAGGACTAAGGGGAGGTAGAAAGGGGTCACACCATCTAGCACAACTCCGAAGAGTATCTCTGCTGGTCCTGGGTTGCAAGAGTGTCAAGGAGGATAGGCCTGTCCTGACACCCTAGTGTTGCCTCTGTGCTTGGAAAGGGGGAGGGTGCAGAGCCAGGAGATTACAGCTGCTTATTAGCAATATTTGCTCATTACATTGACCAAGCAGCAGTCGGTCATTCATGAGCTTGGCCAGCCTTCCCTGCTGGGACTTTGTGTTTCATGGCCACTGGCCACAGCAACTACTGAACCTCTATGTCAGCACCTGCAGTCATACTAGAAAAATTGCTGCTGGGCAATGGGCAACTCAGGATGGCATAGCTTTTGGGGGAAAAAGGGACAAAAAGAACATTTTTCCTGCTGGGGATTTCAAACTGAGGAGGCTTGTGATGGCAAGTTAAAAGCTGAGTCTGTCATGCTTTGAGCGGATGCTGTGCCGAAGCAGGCCCCCTCTGCTCCCTCCCCTCCAGCTCTGGGCCCCCTCTCACCAGGCTCAGCCTTCGCAGAAGGGGATGTGGCCACCACCCACTTCTTCCTTTCCAAGTGGGTAGGAAACAGTGCTAATGCAAGACAAGTTTCTCCTATGTCAGGAAAAAGGAAACGGGCTAATACAAAGCCAGTTCATGCTGGCTAAGTGTGCCTTTGCTTCTCATGGAACAGACACTGGCAAAGCTGGCAAAGCATGTGTGTGCCTCCAAATACTCACCACTGAATTGGTGAGACCGTGTAAAAAATTCATGTGTATGCTTAGAACCACTGGTTCATCCCAGTCCCTTTCCCCAAAAGAACCTGACATCACAGGCACATGCACCTCAGTGCCTGCTGTATACCCTGGTTGCACTTTCCTGGGGTGGAAGGATGCTCTGCCCACATGGTTTTGGTGTTTCCAGGCTCTTTACAGTCCCTAGTGCTTTGGCATAGCTATTTTTTTCCAACAGGTTCAGTCAAGGAAGTTCAAAAAAACCCAAAAATCATGGTATAAGAAATGGACTCTTTCCCTATCACCCTTTCCTGATAGCCAGGGCAGGATAGGATGAGAAGGGACATCTTGGTGATGCAGGGTGGGTTTCTTCAGCTGTCCAGCAGCAAAGCAGACAGGGACATGCACAACTCAGGGAGGGGAGGGAAGGGTGAGAAGTATCACAACAGATTTGATGAGAATCAGACAGCTCAGCTTTCTCCTGAGACCTTTTCAGTTTTTCCTGAGCACACAGAAAGAGGGAGGCCAGCTCATGTAAGGAAGCAAAACCACATCCCTGCAAATACGCTCTCCAAACACAGGGAGGGAAAGTCAGGAAGGTTTTTCCCTTGGTCCAAGAGGTCAGCAAGAGAAATATGATTGTGGCCCTCAAAATTTTTCTGCAAAAGAGTTGTGTGTTCACATTTACAGAATTTTTCCATGCAAATGAAGTGAGCTTTTACAAGGCCAAACAAATGCAATGAACAGTCCTGAAAACCCTTTTTCCCTTCCTTTCCTTTCCTTTCCTTTCCTTTCCTNCCTTTCCCTTTCCCTTTCCCTTTCCCTTTCCCTTTCCCTTTCCCTTTCCCTTTCCCTTCTTCTGCCTTATAACACATACTTAAGTCCAGGAGGACTTTTGCATGGGTTGCAATTGCACCTCTGGCTTTGACCTTGGCTGGAGATTCCAGGCACTAATCCAGATTAACAAGGTTCCCTTAATGTGGTGGCTTTGCTTCTGAGTAAATTTTCTCCATTTCCCTTCTTCAAACAAAGGCTCCTGGTGACATCACTGATGCTGGCAGATGAGCTCATCCGTCCCCTCCCAAAATTCTTGCAAGCCCCTATTTCTGTTGGGATAGTCTCAAGGCTACTTCTGTTGAAAAGTCTCTAGCCACCTTTTTAAGGCAACATTTGAAATTATGGTTTTCTCAGCAGTGTGTTCAGACCTGGGTCAGGTCCAGCAGCCAGGTATTCCTCTATTCAGGGGAGCCCTGAGGGTGCTGAGAAGTTGTGAGATGCTCTAAAGGCAGCTGCTGGGGCTGGCTTTCCCAGAACAGGTGCCAGGTCCCTTTTCTTCATGAGGAAGCCTAGCAAATATTGGGAAGTAGGTGGCCATATATTCTCTTCCCTTGAAGCAAAGTGTGTGGGATCAGCATTAGGCAGATGAGGTTCAGGTTTCTGGTACTAGCAAGGGCAGTGCCTCCCAAAAAAGCTCCCAGAGGTGACACAGAAGGGCTGGAGCAGGCAGCTGTGAGGTCCCCAGTCACCAGCTGGCCACTCACTGCTGGATAATGTGCCCTGGGGACTTGGTCTTGTACACCTTCCCCAGACAATGCCTAACAGAGAGCTAACAGTTCCTCATTTTTTCCTTTTGCTTCCTCTTTTTTGCCCTTTGTCACCACTGCTCTACCCTTTGGAGAGCCTGTGGGTCCACACTGTCTGAGCCCCTTCCTCCTCCTCTCTGCATTTTCCTATGTCAGTCTTTCCTCACACCCAGCACTGTTACTCACCGTGCTCTCCCTCAGACGCTGAGTAATGGTCACACCAAGTATTCTGAAACTGGGAAAAAGGAAAATCCTTCATTTTTCAAAAGGAAAGGGAGAACAGCCCTACAGTAGATTCTCCCTCCAAAAATGCAAGGGTGAAAGACGTTGCTGTGGACCTCTCCTGCCCCAGGACCTTGCTGTCTTGCAGTACAAGAGGGATGTGGTGTGAGGTTAGGAGGGCCTGGTGCCATGGTACCCACAGGTCCCATGCCTCTGACCTGGGCAGCAGGTGGCTTTCATTTGGCATGGCTCAAATTGCTTTTCTTAGCAAGTTTGGCAGGACACTGGCTCCAAGGGAGGCAGACTATTCATGCTGGCCTCTGCTAGCTGCCAGCTGTCATGGCAAAACAGATGGCTTTGTCACTGGAGGTGTGTATTGGGGACTTATGGCAGTGATGTTGAAAACAGGCGAGAACAACCCCCAGACCTGACACTCCTATTTTGCCTCCTATGCAAAGCTTGCTAGAGACTATCCACTCATTCCTCTTCAGGTTGTGATCATTTGACCACTTCTCCCTTTATTGTCAGTCACTGGTGAGCGTGTGCTGGCAGCACAGACCAGCAGAAATGCGTGCAGGCTCCCACATAACGCCCAATTGCAAAAACACAACTTCCTTTCTGCTAATCATATAACACCCCACGAGCTCACTGAGCTAGAGCTGAGAGCCCACTGTGATGAGGCTTGACTGACCAACAACCTGGGGAACCCTCACCTTGTATAGAAAGACTTTCATGGATCATTTCCATCCCCTGAGAAGAGCAGGGTGCTGTATGATGTCTTTCTCAGAAGATGATGTCCTGAAAAATCTCTTTAGTGAGTCTTGATGGTGAAGTGCAGTCTAGAAATGCTGAGTAGAAACCTGTCTATGCATACTTCATATGACAAAACAGATGAGCTGCAAAAAGGGCAATGTTTTCCTGAATTAGTTGAGCAGAATTACACTTAGCTCTTATTAGTTAGTCCAGGGCAATGCTGTTAGGTCCCCAAATAAGGCAGCAAGTAAGATGACCATTTCTTCTGCTCCCATAGCTGAAGATAGATGGGTTTGAAATGACTGTCTCCTCCAGGACAGAAATGAAGAGGAGCAGTGAAACAAGGAGGTGGCAGGTTCAAAGCAAGACAAGGAAGTGGCTGTAGCATAATTAAGCAGTGGAACTCCACCATGCAGGATGCTGTGGATGCTGAACATTTGCATGCATTCAAAAACACTTGGGCCTATTCACAGAGGAAAAATCTATTACAGCTTATTAGGGGCACAGATCCCAGCGCTGGCACAGGAAGTCCCCTAGGCACATTGGAAGATGCGAAGTCGCCTGGGAAGCACTGGCTTGCTCTGCCAGTTTCATGCTGTTTCCAAGGTGCCTGAAGCAGGTCAGGTCATTGATCCGGCTGGACTTTAAACATCTCTATGTTACGGTTGGAGTACAAACATCCTTTGAGTGCTCCCAGTGTTGTTGGGCTGGCTGGGACATCTACTAAATGCACCTATTTAGCACATAGTTGTACTGTTTCTGCTGTTCTCCTGCTGACTGTTTCTACTATTTTTTTCTTATTTCTATTGAGACAGTGCTGCTCAACTCCCAGGGTTAAGCTCTCTGGTTTGGGGATAGATGCTAAGGGAGCCACCAGGTCAGTGCTGGGCTTTGGCTGACCTGGACATCAAGAAGTTTGTCAGAGTGTCTCCTACAGTACTAGGGGTTTTCTTTTCCCTTTAATGAACTTACTGGGCAAAGCAGAGTGCAGAAAGAGTGAGCTCCTGGGAGACATTTTCAAGGGCATATAAACTCTTGCCAGCCAGGCTGTGGCATGTGCCTATCTGTCTGCATGCCAACTGCTGGAGAAATTGATTTCAGTGGTGAGAGCATCTGCTTGGCAGCAGCTTGAAAGCCTGAGGTCTCTGCTTCTTCCCTCTATCCCTGCTGAAGCTACCAAGGGCTTTGTCATGACTGCAAAGGATCAGGCTTCTCTCAGATCAGAATTTTTGTGAAAGAGACCTCACATTGGCATAGGATATCACTGAGAAGCAAATTGCTTGAGGCTGGGAGAGTTGTGCAGCCTGGTTTCATGTCCCTGTGGAGGCCCAGACCATTACCAGCAAAGGTGTCCCATCCAACTCCCTCTCTGAAAGGAGGTCTAACTTCAAAGTTCAGTGGGGAGGCTTGGGGCAAAGTCCATGAAGCCCTTCAAAGATACAGCTATCTGACGCATTTTGGGTGTGAGTCAATGCCTGATGCACCAAGACAGGAGGTGAATCAGTCACAGGGCTCTGCCGGGGGTGTCTAGGAAAACATCACGACAGCTTCAGTCACTTCTGACCCCCCCGGGCAGTCCACACCTGACACTTTTGGTTCCCATGCCCTAACACCTGGGTGAACTCTCAGGGCACAGACCTGTTAGAAGAGCCTCTGAGGAGCCCATGTCCCACCTGGCCATGGCTTGAGGGGCAAGAACCCAGGTTCACCCCCCAAAAGACAGCATATTTCCATTTCCCTGGTGCCTTGAGATCAGGAATGGATGCAAGGGAGCTGCCTGAAGCCAAGCACACCTGCTGTGCCTGTGTAAGAGGAAGTATCTGGACACAAGTGACCCCTCCATTGGTATGTCCTGGCTTGAGTTAGAACGGAACTAATTCTGTTCAGTAATTTTACCTTCCAGCTCAGTCTCTTCTAAGTGACTGCACTTTCTAAAGTTAACAGCATCTTTTCACAGACAGTGTCTGCTTCTAGGAATGATAACAATGTTTATAGTCAGTACCAAAGATCTGCGTGCAGACCAAGGTCACTGCTAAATCTTGTGTACCACATTGGGGGAGCAGAGAAAAAAATGCTGCATCTGTGGGGACAGTTTAGGTGACCCTAAACTGACCAACCAGATATTCCATTACATATGCATCACATTCAGTATAAAGCTGAGGGATCAAGAGGGTCAAGCTCTCTTCTTCAATGGCCAGCATTTGAGGAGGACTCTGTTCTGCCTTTGATACATGAGGTCCTGAATCCAGCTACAGAATCTAGCTTCTGAATCCAGTTCCTGTCTCCCACTGAATCCAGTCTGGGACTTCCCTAGTGTTTGCCCACAGTATCAGAGGTGATGGTGATATAATTGCCATCAGGGGAGTTGGATTTGAGGTTGGTTTTGTATATATTTGTATAAATTTCCTTTTATTGTTATTATTTTCATTAAAGTAGTTTTAGATTTCTTTTCCAATCCATAAGTCTCTCTCCCTTATTCCCTTTCTCTTTGCCTTTGGGAAGGGAAAGGGGTTAATAGAGAGCATCTGCCACTTGTTTAGTGGCTGGCCCAGCCCTAACCCTTAAAACGGTCTCCTTTGGAGGGGAGTCCCAGTTACTGCTGACACAGAACACCACATATTTCCACTGCTGTTTCAAAATGCAGGTAGCTACCACTGTTATATTCATAGAAATTAGTGGTAGATTTGTCATTCATAGTCTGACTGTATGAGTCTGACACTATGTATAAATAGGTTAGAATCACACTTACATAACACTGCCTTATTTATGATCTTAAGCCCAAGGGAGAAATGTCTCTTCCTTAGCCCTTTCTTCCTAGCAAAAAACATCATTCAAAGCTCAGCTTCAATCCTATCACCAAGGCTGGATGCTTAACTAAACACTGGAAAATTCAAGTGAGGTATTTCTTTCAACTTGCAAACAGAGATGTCCCCAAAGAAGGCAGCTGCTAGGATCTCCATGCCTGTGATTGAATACTGCACCAGGGCTAGAAAGATTTCAAGAGTCATCTCTGGCTTCACAGCCATGTAGGATCCAGTATGTCTTAAAGGCAAAATGTCGTAGGTCATGTTAAAGGTTAAAATGCTGCATCCCTTACTGGCGTCGATCTAGTTTCCAAAGCTGATCCCTTAAACTGAGCTGATCTGTCTTATAGCAAACTGAGAGGAGGGGATCAACTTGCTTCCAGAGATTCACTTCTCTGGCTCTACTGCATCCCTAAATCCTGCAGCTAAAGATATTAGTCTAATCCACACAGCACTTGAAATTTTGGGATTAAGAGACCCATGTGCTTGTTTTATCCACCTCACTTACACATCTGCTTTATAATCCACGAGTGTAATAACATGATCACAGACCATGTGTGTCCTGGCACATGGAATGGGGAAAGCTTCAGGGCTTCTGGAGAAGGCAGGAGACTGAAGGGGATGGGCACGGGGTCTGACAGCCAGCTCAGCACCACAGTTGTATCAAAAATGACAAAATGTCAAGGACAGCTCATGTAGATTCTTACGTCAGGAAGCAGCTTACTGGTGTGGCTTGTGGCTTGCCCTTGTCTGCCAGGGCTGTTTAAGCAATCCAATCCTGTATCCAACCAGCCACCACTTAAATTGAACCATGTGCTGAAGAGTGCTCTGCCCAGGGGACAGCCAGATTGGCTCTGCACATGCTGAGCCCCATGTCAGGGCTGGGCTCTGCACCCTGCTGATATAAGTCCTTCAGAGCTGGAGTGATGATGCATCAGATCTGTGGGCCCTTACCTACCATCTAGTCCTTGGGAGTGCCATCAGAAGCTAACCTCTTTGTGTCCCGTCACACTTCCTCCCTAACCAGGCAGGCTAAAAAAACCAGCATGGGGGTTTAGGGGAGGGTGCCTCCCTGTTTCCACAGGCAGCATTTAGGCCTGTTGTGGAACATGTCTCCCCACACCACCAGCTCTAATTAACTGCCTGAGCTAATCATCTAGCAAAAGCCATAGACCTTCTTAAAATCCTGCTCCTGTTCACTGACCATCCTGGATCAGACTTCACATGTCTCTCCCAGTATGGCTGGAGCCATATTGACTTCAACAGACAGAGATGAGTCAGTGGCAAAAGGCAGGGGGGTGAGAAAGAGTGTGGGGAAACCAGACCTGCAGCAGAACATGGCTTGGGCCACTTTGCATCCTACTAATTTGAGTGGGCCTTGCCCTGACCACATTTGCATGGGCACAAACCAGCTGCAGCTATTGAGGTACATGGAGCCCTCCACTGCTGTTCTGAAGAAAGGCTGCTTTGCTTTCAGAAGTGAAGACTGTTTGTTACATTTTCTAATCTAGATCAGAGCAGAGGCCCAGCAGTTAGTCTCCTATTCTGTGATTTATAGCCAATTTACCCATGACTATAAACCCTCACTCTATCTGGTATTGCAGGGCAAAAGCAAAAGATTATTTGTCCTTCTTGAGATAAAATCTGTAGTGCAGTTCACTGGAGTGGGGATTATAAACTGAGGCCTCAGCAGAGAGGGGAGAATGCAGATCTAGCAAAGCTCCTGGCATTTTTCATGTGCTGTCAGAGAATCTTGGGCTGAGGTTTGAGGCAACAAATATTGTAGCAGGGTTCAAGTATGTGCTGAAGCTACTTGTAGCCTGATGAGAGGAAGCAGGAATGGGAAAGGGTGGTGCTTCAGCCCAGCCTGGGTCAAATGCCCCTCCCTGGCTGCATCAACCCTTGCACCAAGCATTTCACTGCTGAGAGATCCTCTGCTGAAAATGAGTTGTGGATGAGCTGCTCTGCTGAGCACCCACCAAGAGCTGCATTTTATACAGACATGCCCTGGGGGACATGGCAATGACTTGGGACACGCTGGTGAAATCTGCTGTTGTGGCCCTGGGTTTAAAACAGTATCTGGGGCAATGTGAAGCTTAGCCATGAGAAGCCAGTGTAGGAGTGATGCAGGTGGGTCTGAGTAGCTGCCTGCAATCAGATACTGCCTTCACTCCCAAGGTGTCCTGTGCTCGGGCAAGGTGCTTCCCTGGAGCTCAGGCTGCTCACATGCTTTTGCAGCTGAGGGGTTAGAAAGAACTGGAAATGAACGTTTTCCCCTCCTCCACCTTCTCAGCCAACCTTGCATAATTTTCCCTTTAGCCTCTCTAGACAGGTTCGTTACAATTCCCCTCCATTAATATGCAAATATGCCCTAGAGGAAAAGAGAGTCTGAATTTATTAACAGGAATTAGTTAACTCTTTCACTGCTGCACTGCCCTTTGCAGACAGGAGGATGACTTCCCCAGCCTGGAGAGCTGTGAGAGAGATGCCATGAAAGGAGACTGGTAAGGTGCTACATGAGGACAGAAGGGAGCAATGACCCCATGGCATTCCGGGAGGAGCAGACTTTGTGTGGAAGCACAGACTTGCAAGTCAGTAAGAATTTGATTGTGTCTTTCATTTCTGCCACAGGCTTCCTGTGCATGCCAGGGCAAATCACTCAACCCTTTGGCTAAGAGCTGGGAGCTGCAGGGGGAAGGTGGCAGCTTTCTTACACTGCAATCTCTGCCACGTGCCAAGAGCAACAGGGATACAGCTCTGTGCCTTGTCCATCCACAGCTGGACAGCTGGCTGACCAGGAAGATGGAGGGAATCAAGCCCTTGTGAAAACTCCAACACAACAAAATTCTGGCCTGTGTTCCAACCCGGGTACACCTGCCAGGTAGCTGAGACCCGTGGTGTGACACAGCATGACATGTGGAGGTGCTGAGGCCAGGAGCTGATGGGAGCAGAGCCAGGAAAGCTTGGAGGAGCCCAGAGGGCTCGCTGTGCTCAGCAGCTTACCAGCTGCCCACAGCAGCCATTGCCCACGCAGGGGGACTCATGCTTCAGCATTTCTCGGGGCAGGAAACGCCTTTAAATGGCCAAACAAATTAGGGTCTATTGGCTAGAAAATTTACAGCCTGGCTCTAATTTGTTTTTCACTGCCGCAGTGAGATGAGGTGTAAATTCATTTTTGTTAATTCAATGTACATATTGACATTTAATCATCCAAATATGTGCCTCCTTTGACAATTCATTTCCCTTCAGCCTTCCTTTGACAATTGCCTCTTCTGGCTAGGGCCCTATAAAAGATGTATCTTTGACTCTGTTGCAAAGGAAATGAATGTCTCTTGCTCTTTCTCTGTTTTCTTTTGGTTGGTTGTTTTCTAGCAGCATATATTTCAGTTTGTGACGTACGGATGCCTTTTAACATTAATATTAGCCTTCATGCTTCTCTGGGTTTGCAAAGTCAGGATATGACACTGTATGGCCCTCTCCCATCCCCATCCCTCCCCCTTTCCCCAGTCCTTTCCACACACCCTGCCCTTTCACCCCAGGTAATTGCATTGCTTCTTTTGCCTTGCAGATTCTGCCTTGCAAGCATTTCTGGCAGCTCTTAGCTGTCCCATCGTAACACCTCCGCAGACAAAGTTAAGTAGATTTGCTCTTGAGCCAGCTGCAGTGAGGGAGATCTTTCTTTCCCTCCAGTGGTAGATCCTGGCTAGGTGGCATTCACTTGGTCTGGTTTGGGCACTCTCACCTTTGGGTTCAATTTCTCCACTGCCATGTGTCTGTGAGGCACCATCCCCTCTACAGCATCATCTCCAGCTCTGAGAATGGCTGGTGTGGCTCCACAATGGCATTTCCAGTAGCCTGGCTGGGTGCCATTTATTTTCCAGGAAGAAAGAGCCAAGAACCTGCCACCTCCACACAGACAGCAGGAAAGGATGCACAATAGGGAGAGGAAGGGTCAGACACTTGGAAACACCTGAAAATCCCCATCAGATGCACATGAACATGAACACACATCCATCCATGCTCCATCCTGAAATAATGTGTTCCATCGATGCTCATGCAAACACTCAGGGACTGCAGCCAAAATCCCCCTGCTCTCACCCATGCCAGTGTTGCCTTTCTCACCTCAGGTCAGTTTGGCCCAGTTGTATGCCGCACTAGAAAGGAAAAAAATAGGACATCAGGCCCTGTCTCCAAGGACATTATCTTCCTTGCTCTTGAGCATCAAATTTTAGTGTAAAACCTAGAGTGCAGATGGCATTGAAGACAGCAGGCTAGCTTATCACATGATGGTGGCCAACATTATGCAAAAAAACTAGCATATTTTTGCATCAGCTCTTGAGTAGAACTTCCTAAGGCTTTTTGGATGGTCCAACTTGAGTTCAAGACATGTTGCTATGAGACCATAATTTTATATTAGTTTTATATCAAATTCTAAGTTGGAGGTTTTTTGGCCCCTGACAGCATTAGCTAAGTGAAGAAGGCATGTCTCTGGCATGTCACTGGTCAGCCAGAGTCTGCTTTACTTCAGTAGAAATAGGTTTCTTCTTTCCTTGTGTCTGATGCAGGTTGGAATGGGAGAAAATTAGTTTTCCTGTTGTCTTAGACAACAGGCTCAAATACATCCATGAAGTGGGGAAACAAAGGGCATTTCTGTTTCCCTGCTAGCTAATCTGATTCGGCTTGGCTGACAAAGTGTTGGTACAGCACACAAAAGCCAGGGGTGCAAAGATCAGCCTGGCACAGATGGAGAGGAGAACCTAGCAGCAGTCAGAGAGCAGAGCATTAGGGAGAGGCAGTGGCAGGATGCAGGAGTGTAACCAGCCTTGAACATGTATGGTAGCCTGGATTCCTCCCAGGTAGGCACACAGGGTAAGGTGTTGCCCTGCTTTGCGCAAATAAACAGCTACTGGGAACACAGGGAAGGTTAATTCAAGCTGCTGTGCCTCCAGATGCTGCCCTCTGTGGACAGTAGTGACCAGGGCAGATGGGCTCTGATAGCCTTTGGGCTCTGAACCTTACTCCTACAACATCCAGGTCCACATTAGGGTAGCTGAGTGCCTTCAGGTCTCTGAAGCAGATTCAGCTGGGACTGGCCAGTGTCTGCAGGAAGTTGTCTGCAGTGTCCGCAGTTGCTGGTGCTGGGGACTGTGACATTGCTTTTGTTTGAAAGCAGACAAAAGGGGACTTCTGGGTGAAATGACTGCTTGGTCTTTAGGAGGTGGTTATGGAGAGACCCCCTTGGGATCACTTCACGACTATGAATTTGCCTCTTTACCTCATAGCTGAAAATAGTGTTTCTTCACATGAGGAATCAAATTGGAGAGCCTTCCACATGGCTGCTTCCCAGGCAGGGTGCTGGGGTGTTTTCAAGGCTCTGCAGCTAACGACCTGTCATTTTCTGCAAGGGAAAATGTGGCAGTAGCAGATATGTAGTCAGAGGGACCCTGCAGAGGTTTCAGTAGGCTCTGCTTAATGTGCCTGCCCTGTAGCAGCCAGCCCAGTCTAAATGAGAGCTAAGGGACAAAGGAGGGAAAAGGAATGTGTGCAGTGTGTGTGTGTTCTCTACAGTGTGTTTGTGTGTCTGTGTGTGTCTGTTCTCTTGTGTGTGTGCTCCAGCGTGTGTTCTCTACTGTTTTCTCTAGTTTGTGTCCATGTGTGTGCTCTACAGTGTGTTCTCTAGTGTGTGACTTCTCTGTTTGTCCATGTGTGTTCTCCACAGTGTGTTCTCTATTGTGTGTGTGCTTCAGTGTTTGTGTTCTCTACAGTGTGTATGTGTACTCCACAGTGTCTGTGTGAGCTCCACAGTGTGTGTGCACACTGTACACGTTTTGTGTACACGTGTGTGCTCCACAGCGTGTCTGTGTACACCTGTCCCCAGTGCTGAGGTCCACGCCGGTGTGCAGTGAGCACCCACCCGTGCACTGCAGTGCTCATGACCTGGAAGGGTCCTGGCGGGGGTAACACCGCGCATGGGGCAGGGACCGAGGGCTGTCCGACGGTGACAAAAGCCGCGGCGCCGCCCTCCCATTCACCGCCCGGGAGAGAAGATGGCCGGCTGGCGGGAAGCNTCCCCGCCATGGTGGCCACCGAGGGGCTGCGGGAAATGGAGGGCAGCGCGCTGCGGCGCCTGGTGTGCCGCGACGAGGCCGGTGCCAGTGGTGGCGCCGGCGGCGGTGCCAGTGGTGGTGCCNTTTTTTTTTTTTTTTTTTTTTTTTGTGAATGGAGGCAGTGACGTCTCTCTCCGCCTTCCCTCCATTCATTCGGCCTCGGCGCGGCGCGCCGGCCACATCCGCGGCGCCCTCAACGTCCGCTGCAACACGATCGTACGGCGGCGGGCCAAGGGCGCCATCAGCCTGGAGCAGATCCTGCCGGCCGAGGGGGAGGTGCGGGCGCGGCTGCGCGCCGGGCTCTATGCCGCTGTCGTGGTGTACGACGAGCGCAGCCCGCGCGCTGAGGCCCTGCGCGAGGACAGCACCGTGGCGCTGGTGGTGCGCGCGCTCCGCCGGGACACGGCGCGCGCCGACATCCGCCTCCTGGCAGGTAGCGGCGGGAAGGGAAGGGCCCGGTGTGGGTGGGGGTAATGGTGTAGGGGGTTGGCTGTGGTCTGGGTTGTGAGTGTGTGTGGCCCTGAGGGGACATGGCCCCGCCGGCAGCCACCGCCGCCGCTTCGGTGCATCCTCTCCGGGAGTCTCCCGGCTGTGGAGGTAAGGGTCTGGCCTCGTTGCAACCTGTTCCCGCTTCCCCTTTCCTCTCCAACTTGACTGTCCTGCCAGAAGTTGGGAGCCGGTCGGAGGTGGGGGGATAGGTGTCGCGGTTGGGGAAGCACCAGCGCGGCTGTGGCCCCAGAGTGGGGGGGTCCTGGAGGCAGTCGGCAGCGCGGACATCCCTACGCCCAGCGTGGGCTGG
>VWZO01020986.1:0-128162 GCA_013396975.1 Bucco capensis | reverse complement strand
TTTGAGCTTATCCTCAGGCCCCCGGCACAGAGAAGGTATTTGTGCAGGACCAAGTAGCTGTGTGACTCTGATGTCCTTTTGCTGTAGGCAGAAACCACCCCCCACCCCCCCCCAGGGTGCCTCTGTGCCCTTCTTGCGACTAAGGCAGCAGTCAGGGCTTTTCCCCTCGCCATGTTCTCAGCGTCGGCATCTGTTAAATGACATGCTGTGAACAGTTGGAACTGCTGGTCTTTTGAGACTTGCCGTGAGATGATTTAGGGGAGAGGGATGCCCAGCTGGGGTTCCTGGATGAGCTCTGTGGGGCTTTTTCTTTTTTGTTTACAGCCCGAGAGTTAATTCATTCCTTGGTTTACTTACAGCAGGGGTGAGGATGTGTATGCAGAGTAGCAAATCCATTAAGAGGTTTGATAAATGGAGGAACTAGTGCTTCTGTTGTACTAGATACTGTAAAAACAGCAGAAGCTGTTCCAAGGATGTGATACGATGTGCTGCTGTGGGAGTACCTATACAGCAAGAGCTAGTTCAAGATCATGTTTCTGGGTCCCTTTGCTGTGAGCTGTCATGGTGCTGAGAGCCACGCATGTGGCAGGAAATGCTGCTGTGCTTCAAGGGTGGCCTTTGTCAGCTGAGAGTTTCTGGTGCCACTGTGGTTCGCATGGGAGGTTGTTTGGTGTTTCCAGTCCTTAACTTTTAAAAGAGCAGGCGTCTAGAGACTCAGCACTAGAGATTCTTCCTCACTTACCACAGACCTACTACAATCATCAAGCTCACTCTCATCTCAAGAGCAATGATAACCCAGCATTGTGCTTGTTCAAATACAAATTTGTCAGCTGCGGGTCATGATTAAGACCCAGATATGTTTTGTGCAGATCAGACTGCTGCCAGCTTCACTGTGAAACAGCTTGGCTGGATGTTGCTTGGCGATAGGTGTCCTCACAGCATGGTTTGTGTTCTGGGCAGGGCCTGCATGCACAGCCAGGGGCTGCTGGATGTGGCATTTGGCCAAATAGGTGTTAGATCTGATGAGCTATATTGAAGAGAAGCATCTTTGGCTGTTTTTCTGAAAGAGTTGCTTTGCTTTCCCAAGGAAGAAGCCTATTTCTGCACATCACCCTGGGCAGCTTCTCTCTCTCTCAGATGGTGCAGTGGCCACTGGCATGGGATGTGGCAGATTCAGGGATTTGCAGATCAGACCTCCTGAAGATTTCTAGCAAGGGCAACAGGGGCACTCGTTCCTGGGTGCTCCTCCAAACTGAACCAGTAGGACTGGCCTCTGCCAACTGTTCTGCTCACACAGGAGGGACAATGAAAATTCAGTGAAGCATATGCGTGTTTCTGCTTCAAGGTATTAGAGCCCTTCCTTGTGGAGGAAACCCTAAAGGACACTGAGATGCTGGCAGTATTGATCTCTAGGTGCCTGGGGATTCCTGGGCTGCTTTGCTAGAGACACTTGCATCCACTGGTCTTCTGAACATCCAGCCTTGTTCAGGGCAGTCTCAGAGTAAAGACTGGATAAAGAACTATGTGTCCTGTTGTGTGTGCTCTGGCAAGCCCAGATCTGCAGCCAAAGGTCCTGCATTTGTGGGGAATCATCAGGAGTTATCCTGAGAGTCAGGACTGGGTCTAGCTAGGTTTCTGTGGTGATGGTAAAACACCTGATTTCCACTGCTTTCAAAGCTCAAGGTCATACTCTACAAGGACGTCAGTGTTGCTGATTTGCTTTGAGTGAGAGAAGGAGATCTCACCACAAGTGTTTATCTGCATTCAACACTGCAGATTCCCTGTCCTGGGAAGTTTATGGAGTTTGTTCTTGTTTTGCCTGCTGTTAGGAAGATCTAGGGTCACCTTTGCTTATCACCCTGGCAGTAGGTCAAACGAGCAGGCTGCCCTTTCACAGGGAGCTCACCTCCATGTTCAGCTTGTGCTCATGTCCTTGAAAGGCACTGGATACCTCTCTCTGGAGAGCAGCTTTGCTGTGGGATTAAGTTCACTTAATCCCTAGGTATACTAGGTATACTAGTCAAGTGCCAGTGTTTCCCTGACCTGTTTGGGTTATTTTGGGACCTCTGGGCTGGAGGGTCATGATGGGAAAGTAGGAGACCTACCCGTGCTTTGTGGCAGGATGATGTGTCTGAAAGCTGAAAACTGAGCTGTGTTTGGCCTGGAAGCAGCTGTTCCCATTAAAGTCGGAGGATGCTGGCAACAAATTGTCTCTCTGTCATCTTGGAGAGCAGCTTGGTCTGGGGTTTTGGCAAGCAGCATGTAGGGGATTAAACTCTGGACCAGACACATTGGACAGTCAAGAGCATTGTAGAGCTTTTGGTCCAAGGGAGTGGTAGGGCCTCAAGGTTTCTCCCCTTGCTGCCAGGAGCCTTTTTGCTCATCCTGGGGCAGGAGACCACTCTTCATCACTGTAGCATCATCTAGTGGCGAAGGGCACAGTGAGATGCATCGACTCTGGTTTTGCTGTTCTGCAGTGCTGCCAGTGTAGCCTGGGATAACGCTTTGTGCCTCTCTCCTTGCAGGGGGTTATGAGCGTTTCTCTTCGGAGTACCCTGAATTCTGTGCAAAAACCAAGTCCCTGAGCAATGTGTCACCCCCCACCAGTGCTGAGCCCCTGGATTTAGGCTGCAGTTCCTGTGGCACCCCTCTTCATGACCAGGTATGTCTAGAAGCCCAGTTCTCAGATATTTTGACCACTCTTTCCAGTACTGCAACCTGGTCCTCCTGGAGTCTCTGCTGTCTCTCAGCTAATCCTGCAAAGCTGGAACCCTGTTCCCTTTCCTGAAAAGAAGGCAGGCTGAAATGGATTTAACAACTCAGAAAGGCAGCCTTTGCTCCCTCCAAGCCTCTGGATGTGTGTCCTGCCCACTGCTGTCTTCTGCTCACCCACATACTGTTTTTTTTTCTCTGCAACAGGGTGGCCCTGTCGAAATCCTTCCCTTTCTCTACCTTGGCAGTGCCTACCATGCTGCCCGGCGGGACATGCTTGATGCATTGGGCATCACAGCCCTTCTGAACGTCTCCTCAGACTGCCCCAACCACTTCGAGGGGCACTACCAGTATAAGTGTATCCCCGTGGAGGATAACCACAAAGCTGACATCAGCTCCTGGTTCATGGAGGCAATTGAGTACATTGGTGAGTGCCTGCATAGAGAAGCTGTGTCCATATGTGTTTCACTGGTGGGGAGGTGCCTGCCTCAAAGACCTGAAGCCTTTGGTTCAGAGGGGACTGAGGTCCAGCAGGGTCCAGCCATTTGTTGCGCTGGTGGGAGGTCAGCCACCACCTGTAGGTTTGGCAAGGCATTTGGCTTTGTTGGAAGGGTGTTGGTCTCACATTTCATTCTGTTGCCCTCCAGACTCAGTGAAGGAGTGTTGTGGCCGGGTCCTAGTCCACTGCCAGGCTGGTATCTCCCGCTCAGCCACCATCTGCTTGGCTTACCTGATGATGAAGAAGCGTGTCAAGCTGGAGGAGGCCTTTGAGTTTGTCAAGCAGCGCCGGAGCATCATCTCCCCCAACTTCAGCTTCATGGGGCAGCTGCTGCAGTTTGAGTCGCAGGTGTTGGCCACTTCATGCGCAGTGGAAGCTGTCAGCCCCTCGGGGACACTGCGGGAACGAGGCAAGGCCACCTCCACCCCCACCTCTCAGTTTGTCTTCAGCTTCCCAGTTTCTGTTGGTGTCCATGCCACCCCCAGCAGCCTCCCATACCTGCACAGCCCCATCACCACATCGCCCAGTTGTTAGCTCAGGGGCTGAGGCCAGTCAGGCAGATAGTGCCAAACATGGAGGGGACAGGTGGGCACGGAGCCCTGTGATGTTAAGCAATAGTGCCGGACACTGCCAATCACCCTGGACTCAATGTCTTTTTCGTAGAGAAATTTCTTACCTCATCTTTTTTTTTTTGCTTTTTAATTTTATGATTGGAAAGCATGAAAGTTGTAAAAGCCACAAACCTTGATATTGTCCAGGCTCTTTGGGGGAGGGGAAAACAGCCTACTGGGTTTCCTCAAGTGCCTGTTCTCTTTCCATCCCTATTTTGTCTTGTTTTTTCAAAAGAAGATACACCTCCCCCTTCTCCCTGTATTTCTGCCCCTAGCTCCTCTGGGTTGAAAAGGGAGAATACCCTCCTTTTATTGAGCAGCAGTCTTCCCCCTTGCACAAATAGATGAGTGCTGCTTACCTGAGCCAGTTACACTGGGTGACAAACAGGGCTGCAGGCAGGACCTTGGGGTAAGCAGGAGCAGTGGTGGCACAGGGCTGCCTGCAGTCAGTTTCCACCCTGCCAGCGCCTGGGGAGGCAATGCTTTTGGTCTAAGCCTAGAATATGCCTCCTTTTCAACCCACCAGGAGCCTTATTTCCCACCCTGCCTCTCTCCTTCCCCCTAGTCCAATCAATACACAAGATGCCTCTGTGGCTGATGTACATATGTATGGTTTTGTTCCCCTGCCCCCTTTCTTTTTTTCTTTTTTTTTAAAAGAAATTAACTTTTTATTTATTGCCTGAGGGAGGAAGAAAATAAACTGTTTGGAGAAAATAAAACTCTTTTCAACAGTTGTGGCTGGTGCAGGTTTGTCCTAAGGCTGAGACAGAAGACCAGTTTATGCTAAGAGTCAGCTTTCATAGAGCAACTGTTAAAAATGTTTTTATTGAATTTTAAACTATTACAAGTATTGCAGATCAGACATTTAGCCAAGCACATTTATAGATCAAACTCAGTTGTTACAGAGATGTTACCTAAAGTCCACCATGTAGGTAGGCTGAGAACCTGCCCATTGTCTTCTTTGAGAGACAGGGTAAAGGAGGAAATAAATAAATGATATCCCAGCTTCACATAATGGGCAACTAAGAGGGGAAACATACAGGGCTAGTTATGAAACAAGTTATACAAAAAAGGGACTAAAAACTACCCCTCAGGTACACTGCCATCTGGGTTTGCGGAGAAAGCAATTGGGAATGAAGATACACAAGCTTATGGGACTGTGGCACAGAAAAATCCCCATTTCAATTTCTGAAGCTGAAGCAATTTCTGAAGATGTTAAGAAGATAGTGTCAAAATTACTTTGTAACACAGAGACTCTTACTCAGACTACGTTAGTAATTAGTGGAACCAACACTAAAACTTGCAAACAGATTCATTAAGACATAAACAGATGCATCAAAACCAGCCAGATAATACCTGACAGGCATGAGTGTTAGTGTAATGGAAAATGCATCTATTTCTCATGTTCCCTACTGACTCATGGGTTCATGCACCTTGCTTCAGAAATTCTAATATAATATGCTGTCCCTTGATCCTCCAGGTTTCATATCTACTGTGTGTTCAAAGAGGTGGGAACACTGCCCCTACATCTCTGTGTCCTGCCTGCATCTGAGAAATCAGGAGAGCATGCTCTGTACTGTGCCAAAGCCACAGCATTCAAGTTTATGGAGACTCACAAGCCACTCACTACTCCGTGCAACTAGAATTGAATCTGTACTTTCCCGTATCTTCCCTAGCAGAGCTGTAGCATGGCTTAAAATGACTGATGCATGCATTGGCTGCATTTCCTTTTAAGATTTCTGAGCTAGAATTTCTGTGGTAAAGCAGCATGGAAAGGGAGAAATCTCATTAAAAATAAATTCACACACTTCCTGACCTTCAGCTGATGAGAGTGATTAGCAATATTCAAACTAATCTGTTTAATGGCTGGAACCTTCCTTTCACCCATCTTTTGAAAAACTGTTCTGCATAACTTCTTTTAATGTTCCTGTGTGGAAATTCTAGATAGTGCATGTAGTGTGCAGGAGCTCTGACTTCACAGGGATGCAGGAGTCTCTTTCTGAGAATGCCACTGTAAGAGGTCCCCCAGGCCATACCATGGCATGGTATGTTAGCATGCTGTTAGCATCCCTCAGCACTTACACATGTTCATGCGGAGCAGACATCTCCTCTAACCTACAACAAACAGTAGGATCAGCTGGTTTCCAGAGCCAAGGAAGCATCCTTCTCCAGAAGCTACTCCATCTCATATACCACATGGCTCTTCTGTGGCTGCTGCTCACCAAAGCCAGCAGTGCAGAACAGTTGGTGGGGGGCTTTCTCGTTGCTTCAGTGTAGAATTTTGTTCTGGGGTATTCTGTTACCAACAAGCAAAGTATAAAAGTTTGCAGGCAAAATAAATTCCAACCGCATAATGTAGTGGGATTCAATCACATCACACACAAACATTCAAAACAGAGGTCAGACAAACACATCGTTCTTTCCTTGGACTACAGACCAACAGTGACTGCAAAATGGTGGAACTAGTTAGTACAACAGGTTTGTAACAGTCTCCATGGAGCTGGGATCAAAACATTGGCAGATAAACATAAGGATGAGAAAATAAAGGAACATCTTATTAAGGTACTGTACTCTGCTTTTAATCCTAACAGAAATTTTGCTGACAGCATTCAGATTGCAATGGCATTGCACCAGGTACATAATTCATCTGTCTCATGGAAACTGTTTCAGCAATGGAGAGCAGAACTGTCCCTTCTCTGCTTCTTGGTGAAGTTTCTTTCTGTTTTGCGTATTAAGGTCCTGTTGCAAATTGCACAGATGTTTCAAAATGCTGCATCAATGGGACACGGAAAAAAAATCTCAACAGGCCTGAAAGACAACTGTTCTTTTCCCCAGCAGCCAATACATTCTATTCCAGTGGGAATAGCTCTTTCTGGAGCCAGCGAGAGGTGCCCTGGCTCCCAAGCCAGTGTGTTCTTGCATCCTCAGCTCATACCGTGCCAATGCAATGCTGCAAATGAGCACCCTGCTGTGAGGGACCTGCCCTTCTCAGGAAGTCGCTAACCATTTCTCAGGAGGCAACAGCTGTGTGGTTACGGGGGTGTGCTACTTTTAAGGTTCCATTCTCTAGAATTTGGAGGCATCAAGTTAATTGCCTCAGATAAAGCAGAAGCATCTGTACCGTAACAATCTGCCAAATGCAGCTCTGCCACCAAAACCATGAGCAGTTTTTCCATGGGTAACTTCCATATAGATGGGCAGATCTGCATTCCATTTTAAACTGTAAGAGAAGCTACAACAACATACACCAGGATAGGCGAACGCTACTCCTGCACAGGTTTCTACAACACACTGATTGTATCATCAGGCCTGGGAATCCCTCTGTGTCTGGCCACAAATGGATATGAGATCACACCGTTACAAGACAAAAAACACTGCAAAACAACTTCCTCACACAGCACCTTTACTCTGCACAGAACATCAGCTATGTCAACATTGGCAGTTCAAAAATACTGGACAGTATTTTTATCCTCTAGAAGTTCAAGGCTGCAGAAGAAATCCAGACTAGCCATTAGTTCAATCAGCACACAGGAAACAAGCAAGAACAGAATCTGGTGTGGGCTTGGTGGGGCTTTTGATTTTAGATTTGTTCTTGTTTTTGAAAAATGTAAAGCTTATAAATTCCACACCCACGTTAACCATTTTGCTCACCTAAGCAGCACAACTGTTTTTTCATTTAAAACTATGTCTAACTGGGGATGGTGAGCAATACTCATTCTCAACACTGAAAACCCTAGGGTAGATAGGCACATTCCCCCACTCCATTATTAACTAACTTAAAAACAAATGCCAAACTTAAATGATGAATACAAAGCTTCAAAGCCTAGTGGTGATCTTTGCAATCCTAACACTATTAAACAAGTAGCCAAAATACAAGCACCCAATTTTATCAATGAAATTTGATTAACAGAACAACTAGGCTAGAGCCTGGCTTAGACTTCAAAGCTACATATTTAATGAGGTCACAAAATGAAGTGAGAACCATATATCCACTGCCAGCTCAAGAAAAATAAAACCCAAAGTTCAAGGTCTGTTGGAGTATTGCTATTTCTAAGGTTTTCTTTAGAGATGTTACAAACAGATGATGTGCAGGCAGCCATCAAATGACTGATTTTACAGTGGGTGAAATTCCTTTGTGAGGATAACCTGCTTCAACATTAATGGCTTAATGTTAAAACTGAACATTTTCTGTCTTAACACTGAAAATGAAAAGCTCTTTGGGTTTAAGTATTTTTTAATCCAAACACGTCAGCAAAATCCCACTTGTGGGGAGCACATGTTTTTACAAACTAAAAGCACACTATTCTGTTCTTTCCTTGCTTTAAGGGGGGATAAAACCTGAATGCATGAACTGGATCATTAAATACTAAACAATGCTGGTTGACAGGGAAATGTACAGTGTTGTGTTCAAAGGAACATTTTTCTTCTCCAGTTGTTTCATGTCCAACACTAAAGCACATACCTCCTGGTATTAGTTGTTACAAAAAAAATTAAACCAGTTCAATTTTCAACATTCTCTGAAGCTGTAAAAACAAAGCAAAACAGAAATTAATTTCTACTTTTGTAAAATGCACATCCTCCATCAGGGGGACTTCTGAAATGGTTTGATGCTGTGCTATTCAATGCTTAAAAATAACTTTCTCCTACCCATTGAAATAAGCCTGGGAACTTGCAGGGAAGGGGATTAGAGTGAATAAATCCTAGCTTTGTTCTCTGGTATACCTGCAAAAACAAATCCATTTGCCAACTGATGTTTTAAAAGTTTCTTCTCATCAAAATGCAAAATTGATATTTAATCTCTTGAAAATTATTATTTTTGTAAATTCCTTAAGCTCTTCAGCTGTGATGTCACAAACAAACATATGACATGAAACTGCTAAAATACATTCTCCCTTATCAGTGTGAAAGCCATTTACCGGATCTTATATTACAGAGGGACACGAACCAGATATGCCCTTGTGTATGCAATCTTCTGACTTCTCACCTGCTATATCCCAGCAAAACCATATGCCACTGTAACTGGAGAGCATCTTAATAGGAGCCTCATAAAATGTTCTCTTTGAGATGCCAGCAGAGGGCATTGACCTGCTTTATGAAGTTCTTCCAAGCACAAGAGCTTGCAAACACTTCCTAGGACTTCCTCTAGAAAACTCAGACATAACAGTGAACTGACACAATTTGTTTCCACTCACTCATACAATTGTTTTTTCAGAGGTGTGCAAAAAAACACCTATACTGAAGAGATGGACCTAGCCCCTTCTCAGATGAAATTCATATTGCATTGTTAATAATTTTAGTCAAATTGACTTTGTGCAAAATATCTTTAAGAAGGTTCCGGCTCAACTTCAGAATATAAAAGGAAAATAAATAGTTGACGAGGATCTCTTGAAAATGTAGAATGAATTGGGTATGCTGAAAACAAAATTATGGGCTTAATGCAATTTATTTCCAAATAAAATAACTAGAATATTAGTGTCTGAAATTTTAAAATGTGAGATGGCACCAATAAAGATTTCCATTTGCACAATAATGTTCCCAAAGTCTAGGTCAAAACAACATTATTTTACACATGGTAACTGCAGAGACTAGGAGCCTGAGATATGTTATTAAAAGGCAGTCCCTTGTAAACTTTCCTCAAAAGGAACAGTAGCAGTTGAGTATGCAAGAGTTACTCATATCGTATTCATCAAGACAGCAATGCTTTATAAAAGACATACAGAGATTTCCAGGTTGTTAAGGATTTTGTATGATACTGATTTTCTGAAACACGTGTCCATCCAGTCCAAGATTGAAGTCACATCCTTCTTCACTGCTCTGTAGGTACTAGGTCTTTTGCTCTGCTGCTGTTGCTGTCTGTGAGGGAGCTTCTGGTTTCACAATCTGGTATGTAATGAGATATTCTGGGTATGCCTGAAAGTTAAGTCAAGAAAAAAACAGCATTGCTTTATGCAAGGGTATGCTCAGCAAGTTCATATTTTGGACTTCATTAAACAGTGATCAGGAAGGACAATGTAAGAACCAGCTTTATGTTTGCAGAGTGCAAGAGAAAAATCAGATTTCAAACCTAGCCGGCAAAAAGTCGGAACTGCTCAATATATATGTAGTTAATACCTTTATTAATACAATAAAGATACTGCCAGAAAATGTATGTGCAACAGGAATTCACAGAGTTACTCTCCTTGTTAGGTAATTCTACAGAGTAGTTAGTGCCTGCAAGTTACTCAGAAATCTCAGATGACCAATGTAGTCTGACCCTAGAATGCTCACTGACTTGCCATGTGACCTGCAAATGCCTTCCCTGGCAGTAAAATCCTCGGCATACACCCAAAGCACACAATCTAGGTGTCTGTCCAGCATTTTCTCAATGCAGCTGGTAGGAGGTTCAGTCTCAGAACAAAGCTACAGTTGCTAGAGGGCAGAGCCCCATTCAGAGGAACCTAGACAGATTAGAGAAAACTGGGCCAACAGAAGCCACATGAAATCCAGCAAGGGTAAATGCACCTGGGATGAACTAATTCCTCATAAAATTGTAGGACAGGAAGCAGCTCTGCTGAAAGATGCTGGGAGGTTTTGGGTGACAGCAAGCTAAAGCAGAATCAACAGGCTGTCCTGGCAGCAATTAAGGCTACCAGCATCCTGTTGTACATCAAGAGCAGTGTAGGCAGTCAGCTGAGCATAGCAGTGACTGCCATTTATTCAATACTCACTAAGACCACATTTTGACAACTTTATGCAGTTTTTGGGCCCTCCAATACTAGAAAGATGACAACAAGCTGAAGCCAAGTTCAGCAAAGGACCAATAAGATAGTCAGGATGAGAGCATAGGATAAAAAAGAGGAGGCTGAAGGCAATTGGCTTGTTTAGTCCAGAACAGGGAAGTTTTTGAGACCTCATAGCAATCTCCCATTACTGAGAAGACAGAGACAGATTCTCTTCTAAGCTATGCAGCAGGAGAATGAGACTAATAGAAGAGTGGAGGTTCCTACTGGATACAAAGAACGTATTTTTTGCTCTGAAGATAATTAAACAAAGGAACAAGCTGCTTAGAGAGGTGGTGAAACACCATTCTCTGAGGCCTTCAAGACCTGCCTGGTCAAAGAAAGCCCTCAACAGTCTGGTCTGAACTCAGCACGAACAAGAGGCTGGCACAGATTACTTCTCCAAGGTTCCTTCCAACCTGAATTTATGGTATAATCCTGAAGCCATCCAGAGTAGTAAGCAAAACCCTTCTCTAGAGTAGCAGTCTACCTCAGTTTTTCAGATTAAAAATCACCTCCTCGTGACTGCAGTGCTACTTCAGCTGCCATTAAAGAGCAGTCTCTGGCAGACAAGGACACTATCATGCTGGGAATCTACAGGTAAAAGCCCAGAATCCACATTATCTACAAGAGCCCCAGAAATGCATGCGTTCACAAGTGCATTCAATGCAGTAATGCCAGTAAAATGCAATGCGAGAGCCAATGCCTCCTGAGAGAAACTACAACTTTAAAAGACTCTAGCAGTGCTGCATAGGGGGAATTAAGGAATTCTGCATAGTGTAAATCATAGCAGCTCAGTGGAAAGCAGTAGCATTTGCTGGCTTGATACAGTTCACTGTTTATTTCCACATTAAAATAAAAAAAAAATACTCAATCAGGTTATCACAGCACATTTGGTATGGAAATCAGTCACAACCCCTCTCCAGCTCCAAGCTCTGCCCTTCCATAAACCTAGTCCTTGCTAAGCTACATACCTGTTCTCCTCTATAGATAACATACTCAGCATATGCAAGTCCATTCACACTTGGCCTGCCAATAACAGAATGGTGCCCCGGAGGCGCGTGAGCCATTTTCATTGTGCTGAACTGAAGAAAAGATTTTCCAAGGGTCACTCTACAGAATAGCATTTGTCTAAAAAGAAAAAAGAAAACATCATTTTAAGATATCTTACTAGGAGTCATATGCTTCCAAAATTACTTCAGACTTCTGAGCTTATTTTGTTACAATTAATGTCTCAAGGTCTTCTGGAGAAATTTTTAGAAGCAGTATCTTTTTCTTGATACGCAGAAGGGAAAACAAACAATTTGTTTAGCCCTTGCATGGAGGTCTGTCCCAGTTCATTTTATAGAAAACTGTTGAATCACAGAATCATAGAACAATCCGAGCTGGAAGGGACCCACAGGGATCATCAAGTTCAACTCCCACTAGGCACAGGACAAAAACCCCAAGTTCGCACGAGGTGACTAAAGGCATTGCCCAAGAGTCTCTTCAACTCCACAAGATTTGGAGCCATGACCACATCCCTGGGGAGCCTGTTCCAATGCTCCACCACCCCCTGGGTGAAAACTTTTTTCTAACATCCAGCCTGAATTTCCCCTGGGACAGCTTCATACCATTCCCCCGTGTCCTGTCACTGGCCACTAAAGAGAAGAGCTTAGCCCCCACTCCTCCCTCTCTGGTGAGGAGCTTATAAACTGCTATGAGATCCCCCCTCAGCCTTCTCTTCTCCACACTGAACAGGCCAAGTGATTTCAGCTGAAACTCCCTCTGTGTTCTGACTAGCAGCATACAGACAGGTATGAAAGTGCAAAAAACACATCCGATTTACTCCAGTACACAACAAAACTGTTAATAACTGTTAATAACACTACCTCCAAAATGATCTGATCCACACCACAACATTGTACTGCTCACCACCACTCTGCACTGCAGTTTTGTTGAAAGAGTGCCTGGAGTTTAACTATTTTCCCCTGACCCTTTGTTTTCAAACTTGCTGTTTCAACCTCTTTCCTGAGCCAGAAATCACTTTGATTTATAGTCACTGAATGCTTGGATGTATTTTTTGACCTTTCTGTGGGACTCACTGCATTTATATCCTTTTTTGTTCATCCTTGACAAATGGAAACTGCATTTTTCCTGCCATGACCAAGTTGAAGTGGCTATTCTTTCCCTGTAATTCATTCTCTGCCAGGATCACAAAACCCGAGACAGCCAAATTTATGTATAGAAAACTCTGCTGGACTCATACCTGTGGCAGATATAACAGGACCTGTCTTTGTGTGTGGGACAGCCTGTTCCTCCCCCTATCCCATACACATATTGGTTGCTTTTTGAGGAGTTCTCAGCAAAGTAAATTCCAGCGCCAAACATTCCTCCAATGTATGCATGCCTTTCATCAAATCCTTTGTGAATGATAGCATTAATAAAAGGAGATCCTAGAACGGAATGACACAAAAGGATGTGTTATCATACATATTTGTTAAGCTCTATAGTAATACAGGACTCTATGTCAAGAGGAGCTTGTCTGCCTCACATAGACCCTTAAATACCATAAAGTGTGCTCACTCAGCTGAAAGGGGGCTATGCCCAGCTGGATGCAGTGCTCTGGGGATTTATTGTTATATACCAAGATCCTATGTGTGACTCATATTTCTTACTCATTTCACACATCTCATTAAATGGCTTTCCCCCACTCACATTTCAGTGCCATTTATCTTGTCAATGCATACCACCTTCAGCAATCAGTACTGGTTAAGAAGGGGCAAGATGTCAGCATAATCATACCCAATTTCCTACACAGAATCATAGAAGGATCTAGGGCAGAAGCAACCTCAGGCAACTGTCATTTGCAGGCACTTCTGGATGCTTCTAGAGAACATCTTGCTGAAACTCATGGTTGGTTTTGATTTCTTTTCCTGATGGTTGCCTGAAGCACCACAGTAAAACACTTTTACTGTGTGCTGCTTCCCTCTTAGAATATACCTTGTCTTTCTCACAGCAATGCAATATCCTATTTTTCTTTCTTTCTTTCTTTTTTTTTTCAGGAAAAAAAAGTAATTTTTAATCTAGTGTAGCTTTTTTGATTGCAATAACTACAAACATGTAACTCTGCCACCTCCACACTCTTGTATTTCCAGTGTGGAAATACAATTACTGTACAGGATGGTGACACAGCAACATTAACATTGCTGGTGGGTCCTTGTAAGCTTTTTTTGCTGTTGTTAAGTACCAGTACATAAAAACAGAGATCACTTCCTTACCATGAAACAACATGCGTTCATTGTGATGGTTATGATTCTCCTCTGAGACCTCCTTCTGTCTGTGACAGAATCTCTCCCGCAACTTCTTGTTCACGACCTTTTGAATCTGCAGAGGTACAATAGGTCCAACCATACCTGAATACAGTTTCATAGAGTTTGCATAAACTTGACAGAGAAACTAAGAGTAAGACACATTAATGGTATGAAGAGACCCATTGTTGTTCTGCATGTAAGGTAGCAGTCTTTCAAACAAGTCAGGAGCACACGTTTACAGATAGTTAAAACTACTGTGAAATTGCAACCTAAATTCTCAGGTTTAAGGAAGACTTTCAGGCTTCTTCCCTCAGAGGCTGTAGTACCACCACGAACTACGAACCATTTGAAACTCTTTCCTCTGCTTTGACCTCTGTTGAACAGTCTGGGCTAGCTTTTTGAAGCTTCCTGTCTGGTTTAGGTAGAATTTTTATGAAAAGAAAACTACTTCTGAGGAAAGAAATTAGATGTGCTGCTTAATCTACCCTGAGATATCCTTCCAATCACATTCTCTAATACCACAGTGGATTTTCTGTAAAAGACTTCACTTTCAGTTGGGAGTAGGATGGAAATAGAATTTGATTCAGGATGTGTGATCTAGTGGGCCAAGTTGCAAAGGCTCTGCATGGGATCACTTTACAAACAGATATGCAGCAGTGGTTTACTGGAGCTCAGGAACCAAGTTCTGTTCTGATTTCTTCTATTTCCTTGTCTCCTCAAAAAAGGAACCAGAAAGTGCTCTTTCCCCCTGAAAGACAACACTTCATTTTCTGATATGCCAGGGCTTGTAAAAGGTATTTTTCTAGCTGCCAGGGCAAAGAGGGTGTCAAGATTCAATGCAGCATAAGGAGATAGAAACTTCTAATAAAAAGTCATGCTCCTCCTTTTCCTTTCCCCCAAAATCTCCTTTAAAAACACAAGATAAGATTACACTGAGAAAGACAATATCTGTGCTGCAAAGTCAAATACAGAACTTATAGCTCTCTGAAATTAAATCAGTCTGTGAACTATCAGTCAGGCTCTTCACCACTTCTATCTTAATATAAGTTCTTTGGACTCCTTTAAGAGCACAAGTGGATACTTCTCCCTCATTCCCTGTGCAGACCACACAATCAGTCTAATTTTAGCATTTAACACTGGCTTTAACCTTGCTCTTGCATATTATTTCCACAAAGAACTTTAAATATAAAAGTGTGATCTATGAAATCAATTCTGCCTGCTTGCTTAAGTACCAACTTATTTTACCACACAGAATGAAGAGGTTTTGAAACGTACCCTGATGACATTGTACCTGTTGAAGATCCCTCCAGCATTTCCACCATCCCGATGCTCCCGGATTGTACTTTGCATCTACATACAAGAAGATAACTGAAGGTTTAGCACACAAAGCTTGCTAGAAAGGCAAAGTATTTATTGATCATACTAGATCACTGGCAACAGTGATCAGACAATCTCGATTGCAAATTAAAAGTTGTCAAAAAACCCTGCAACCAACTCAATGTTAAACTGTGGGACACTGATTTCTCAGGCACCCAAAGCATGATGCTGTTCCACAATAAAAAAGTTGGATGATGCAATAATCCCATCTTGTAATAAAAATCTACACAGGAAAAAGCAGAATAGCAGCACTTGTTATCAGAATTACACATAACTAGAAAACCTGCTGTAATTTAGGAAAAAAATCCATAATCTTTGAAAATTAATATACAAAAAGATCATTTTGAATGAATCATTTTGAAGTTATAACAAATGTGTTTCTAGTGAATAGTTTGTATTTCCTAGTGACAGAAAAATGCTCACACTGTAAATTTTCTTGTCATTAGCAGCCCCTGAGAATTTCAAGTTTCATTGTGTCATTTCCAGAGGTATTCATAGTTACAGAAACAATATTTAGTAACAGCTCAAATACATATCCCCAAATTACGATACCAGATAAGTAACCCTTTCTGTCAGAGAAATTTACACAAAAGATCTGCACAAACTCCAGTTTACAGAGTTACTAATAAAAATATTCCAGGCTAAGCTGGCAGCAAAACTGAGTATCTAGACTTTTAAAAGATACTTTTAAAAGTCTAGATTTGAAAAGATTCCAAACACTTCTGTTTTACAGTGTAGGAACACTACAAAAATAGCAAATGCACAGGAAAACAGAGTTTCTTTCAGATACAACTCTTCAAAAAAATGGTATCTGCACTTGTAGTTTACTTAAATAAAAGAGCATGTGTGTGTGGGAGGCAAAACTACAGTCAACTCTCAATTATCCAAGAGCTGTTTATCTGGGTTACAGATTAACTAAGCCAATGAGACATGAGAAAACAAGCTGGTTCACATGCAGAAACAGCCTGAGCACAGAGAATGCCTACACACTTGCAAGGCCTTGATCCCTTCGTTTTCACTCCTAGCCTTTGAATTTCACAGGACCACCTAGTTCCAGGAAGTTGTGGAAACCTTTGCTTTGAGATGACATCCAAAACACAACAACAAAAAGGCAAGGCTGGACTAAAACTAACTGAGCAAAGAGAACACTTATAAAAATAAATTGTCAGGACACAGCAAAATAATTTCCATCATTGCTCTATAAAAAAAGACAAATGAAGAGCCCTAAACCTCACGTTAGCTCTATGGAATTCACACATTAAAAAACATATTTTACCATGCTTTATTTTAGCATGCTTTAGCTCTTAGGATTTACAAGTGAAAGAAGAAGTATACAGCCACTGGAGCATTAAGAAAGGTTGCAATACCTCCTCTTCTACAGACTGATACTCCTTATCATCAGGAGCAAGGTCAAGGAGAATGGTCCCCTGACTCACGCAGTGGAAAGTCAAATAAGGATTGGTGCCTGCAAAGAGAAGGAATTAAAGTGATAGAAATCAATAGGAGAAAACAATACCAGCTCTATCTGTATCTATCACCATCATCATTATTCTTAAATAACCCCAGTAGAGCAGGAAAAGCAAAATAAATACAAAGCAGAAGCACAATCTTGAGAAGATGAAGTACTTTCTTTAGGAGCAGAGGCTTTAAAAGAGAGTAGAAAATGCAGATATGACACAATTGCATTTTATTGTTTATGNACAGTCTCCACAGCTGCCTCAGGGGTGTCCATTCTCTGGAAAGGCAAGTGATTACTCCATCCTGTATCATCTTGATACATTTTTTACCTGTCACAATTCACTCAGCCACCAGGCCTGCCAGCAAGTATATTTTCCTGACATCCAGAGTCTTTCAAGTCTGAAGTGACAACACCTACATTTATAAAAGATGACTTCTGGTGGCCTGCTGTAGTCCACACAGTCTAACCAGCAAAAGTGTAATATTTACCTTGTTGCCCTCCTAGAAGTCTCTCCACACCTTTTATTAATTTGTGGCGGTGTCCATATGCATTGATCCCAATTTCTTTAAGCTCCTCATGCCCCATGTCTGCCAACACATCCAGGGTTATCTGGAATGGTGAAAGACCACAAAAATCATTTGCTAAACTCACCAAAGCTGAAGAATCATCAGTTCAGAAAATGGAAAGTATTCATGGTGCAACCAGGAGAATATATATATTTTATGTTTTGCTGCTCTTCTAATTGCTGCCACCTTCTGGTAAGCCTCTCCCTATCATAGAACCATACTCAGCTGCTACAGCCTGAAGCTGCACAAAACTTTCACTTCTCTTACAGCAGCTAAGAAGATCTGATTCTCACAGCAGGTTCTCAAAAACATTTTTACTTACGTAGAAGGAGATACATGGAATGCTGGGACAAAACTGGGAATATTTCTGAAGCAAAGTTTCACATTGTTGAGCAATTCTTTATTTTCAGTACATAAACAGAAGTGGATACTCTATAAGCTTACAATAAATGTTAAGTGTGATTCACATCAACATTATTATGATATATGCTATCACTGTGTGTATATATCCATGTGTGCACTTGCACATGTACCAAATGAGTGATCAGCTATGCTAAGTCATGCTCAACTATTCCACTATTTTCGGAAATGACACTGTGAGGACTCATACAACTATTATTCATTTGGTTGCAATAGATGAATACATCTAGAATCACCTGGCAAGGTTTTAAATTTCAAGGTCACAGAGATCATTGGTGGAAGCAGAAAGGTCAACATGAAGTCAAAAAACCATTTTTGAGATAAAGGCTAAATAAAGTACACATTTTCATTACTATGAAGCATTTGTGCACTGAAGTGATTCTGTGAAAAACAGAAAGATTTCATCTGGAGGAGGTAATTTTATAAGATCTACTTCCAATTTTACACATTAAATGAGAATGGGAAGCTCAGCAAATAATGGGAAACCATATAACTCAACTCAAAAGAAGCTGTATTGTTAGCACGACTGGNCATTCTATGATTCTATGACTTGCAGTCCCTTGTACTCTGTCCAGTACAAACTCCAGAGCATCAATTCAAAACAAAGCATCTCAAGCAAGGAATTAATAGCTACACTGAACATCTGTCCAATTGAGCAGAGAACAACACTACTGGGATTGCTGTGGAAAAGCGAGTGAAGATATTCATCATGTGCATTGGAATACTGAAGAAAATACAAAAGAAACACAGATATTAAAAAGCATCAGGAGGAGGCTAGAGTCAGGGTGAGAAAGTGCACATGAAGGTACTGCCACATTTGGAAAATGCAGCTTAAAACAGTAAGGTTAAGGAACTGTAAGGTTAACGTTTTTCACTAGAAAAAAAGCTTAAAAGAGGAGCTAAACAGTTTCAAAATGATGAATGAATAGAGTGAATCTGATTTGCGTTATTAAATCTTATTAGCAGGGGAAGAGCGTAGAAACAGGTTAGGAATTAAGGAAGCAAAAGAAGAATACAACCAGCATGGTAACAGGATAGTATGAAAAATAGTAAGAAAGAAGAAATGTGAATAGAATATAGGTTGGTTTGCTTTTCGCTTAATAGAAGCAAAAGTTTCTTTATGCTTCATATATAAGAAGGGGAAAAAACTATATGGCATTTTAACTTTGGGGAGACGCCCCCTGTAACATTTCATGGTTACAGTTGGAACTTTTTCTGTAAGCAAGATGTTATATTTCAAATGTTTGTTTCCTGAACCCTCTTGAAAGACTAGTAGCAGACAGGCCTGGGAAAAAAATAACCAAGAAATCCAGTCTCTGGCACTTGTACATTTCACTTCCACCGTTCCTCTGGCTCACGCAAACAAGAAATGCACTGAACTGTCATATGTTAAATTTAAGAAAGAGTATGTAAAAGGAATCTACAAAGGTACTTTGTGCTCTAAAAGAAACATAAGCTTGAGAAACTGTTAGATTAGTTGCGTTCTTTTCATACATTGTGAATTATTGATAAATCCACAGGGTTTTTCCCCCAGTCTCTCAATTCCATTTGAAACTTGTTAGCCACTGGATATCTGAATCAAATAACAAAACAGATTTTCACAGGTTTCTCAACTTCACCATAAAATACCTGGCAACTCATTTGAAGTTTTCTTGGACATATTTGTTTTTCTATAGATGTGAAGTTGTTTTGTTGGCTTGTTTTTTTTTTCCTTTTGCAATAAGAAATGAAAATGTCCTTCAGACTTACTACACTAGTCAATCTTTTAAACATACAGAGATGAGGCTTGCCACTTACCTGCTCTGTCTCAAAGATGTCTCGGAGGTGTTCAAGACCCAGACTTTTTAGGAACTGGGTAATGTTCATATCAAGACCAGAAACTATAAGAGAAGAATGAAGTCATTATAGTCTATGTATCTGAATTGAAAACAAAACAAATCCAAAACCTTAAAAATAAATAATAACCAAGCAGTATGATTGATTCTTCCAAAATTCCAAACTCTGATTCTTTTTACAATCAACTTGTCTATGTCTGTAATAAATAATCCAGTTCCACTGCATGAAATCTCAATCCAAAGCTCATCAGAGTTCCCTCCTCAGAATCAACTATTAAAAAGCATAAATGATCTGTGGCAAATACATGATCATATTGCAAATAACAAAAAGAAGAGTGGGTGTATTTTTGCTATGTAATCACCTAGATGCTGATATAAAGCATGCATTCCAGATACTAATCAAAGGGTTTAAAAAGCCTTAGCAAAATCCCTCAGCCACCACAATCGTAATTCCTTCATCAAAATAATTCTCATTGGATTTTCTGTATAAAATCAACCATGAACATCTGGGCACTTAATCAGATCTGCCATTGCAGTCAGACCTAGTCACTGATAGCAAACACAGAAGAGTCAACAACACAACAGAGCATGCATCAGACATTTTAAAATGCTGGTAACAGTTGAAGCTGGATAGTATTTTCTGCCTAGTCAGAAATGTTTTTCAGATAAAGCAAGGCCTTTTGTTATACTAAGCTACTGTACTTCTGGCAATGTAAACTTGTCCAGCAGCAAATGCACCTTCTCCTTCCTTCCTTTCAGTTCCTGCTGCTCCATCGCCAGCATTTGATGCCCCTCCTACGGCTAGCTCTGCCAGTGGCCCAGTGAGGTTATCTATACTGCTGGCAGCGGAGAGGCAGGACGGTGTAGATGCTGGTGAGATCAGGGAAGCACTAACAACAGTAGCTTGAGGCTTAAAGCATGTAGGCAAAGCTTCTGGAGGCATCGCATCTATCAGCAAAGCTCGGATATCATCAGCCTGAAAAACAGAAAGAACATTCAACATGACATTCTACTATCACAAGTCACTGATCTCTGGAAAGAATTTTTCTTTGAATTTGTTTTCATTGCTCTGTTCTCCCATTAAAACAACTGCCAACTTTTGTAACACAGGAATTCATGGTTGCAAGAACATTCTGATTCACTACTCAGACGTAGGTGAATTGGGTCCTTCCCATTTCTGAAGGTACATAAGAAGGTACATTCCCTTCTGGCAGAATGACTTTAGAGGCATTAATGCCAGGCAGAGCAATTCAGCAACTTTATCTGAAATCCTTCACAACCTAGGCCAGGCAATGGCACTTCCTAATTTCTCTGTCAGGCTCAACTTCTAGTGAAGCATTTTGTATTAGATCACGTTCCAATGGGAAAACTACCACTGCTCCAGGAGAAGTATGAACTTAGCTAACAACTGGATTTAGCCTTTGTTGACTAAACTAAGCAGGACTCTCATCTTCAATAATTTCCTCCTTGCATGTTCTTGTAGAACATTATTAAGACATTCTTATTTTCCCCCAGAAAAATCAAATAGTTTTTCTATCCCTCATCACAAAGTTAAGTTTTCTAGAGCTCAGATTATTCTGAATATGAATTCTGAATATGGCTTGAATTCTCCAAAAATCAATACTCACACTATAATCAGATACAGCAACCAATTTGATTGTATTATCTATTCTATCAATAGAATCTAGGACGTACATGTTCATGTAACCTTATTAGGCTTTTTAACCAGTCACCACTAAGAAGAATCCTTCTGGTTGCCAGTTTTTGAAAATGTTTCATAGCCACCTGCAATTCTTAGAGTATTGTTTTGGAGTTAAGACAAAAAAAGAACTGAGGTAATATGAAGGCAGTGAGCATAATCATCCTGTAAATGATCCCATTTCTCTACAAGCTCATCTGATTTTCCTCCTAGGTTCAAAGAAATAATCACCAACAGTACAGATAGGCCATCATTGGGGACATTTCAGAGAGGTTATTTCTGGCAGTGAGATGATTGATCCCAAGAGTGAACCCTTAAGCAGAAACAAACCTTAAAGCACAAGCCATGTTAAGATCTCAGCCAGAGGTAAAAGCCTGGTCCTATGGGCACAAATGGGCATCCTGGAGATGCTCATATCCTTCTACTTCAGCACAGTGAAAGTTGAGGACTGTTGGTGCTGTGGTGCTATAGAAAGCCATTTAATATGCAGAACAAACCCTCCAGAGCAGCCTGTGGCTGGCACGCTAACACGAACTTACTGTTGCCAGGTCTAGTGGCGTCTGACCCTCTTGATTCTTCATGGTTGGATCTGCTCCATGAGCTAACAGCAGAGCACAGAGTTGTGTCCTTCCTTTTTGCGCAGCTTCGTGCAGTGGTGTGAATGCCCATTTATCTGTTGCATTTACGCATGTGTTGTATTTGATCAACAGTGCTGCTATATCCACATGCTGGAAAATGCAAGAACATCTTTATCAATATGACACTGGTAAAACACATTTTCCTTTTTCACGCTGAAGGTAATGGTGCTTAGAGACCCCTCTAATAGCTCTTTGCATTAACTCACTCCTCTGCCTCCAGTGTCTACGTAGCAGTGCACATCTTCAAGTACCACTTTGTACTGCAGTTCCACTGCCATCTGTATCAGTGCACTACCAGATCATCCACCAGCACATGTGTAACTGGAATCAGGCACAAAATTGTATTTCTCCAAATCACCCCAAGTACATAGCATGAAGTTTGTGCCACCTGCAGAAGCAGACACAATACTTGATCCAGCATTAAATCAAGAGTTCACTGTCAAAATATTTGTGGACAAATTTGAACTAGCAACACAAATTTACAGGGCTGCACTATTTCTGATACAATACTAGAAGCTCTGAAGAGCAGTGTGCTGTACTGCTGAGCCACCACTTAAATGTCTGTATGCAGAAGCCTGTTGTAATTCAATTCTTTCTTGAAATTTCTTGCAAGACTTAACCCATCCATGGCAGCACAAAATTGTTCTTTCTTGAATAGTATTTTATTACAAAAATTATTTATTGATAAATAATTATAAAATAATTTTATTTATTGATAAAATGCATTATGAGTGTCACAAGGAACAACTGTTTTACATGGGCTATAAAAATCTTATAATCCTTTGCTTCCATCAATATCCCATCCTTGAAGTCTCCTAAGTCAAAATAAGAGAACAGAAAACGGGTAAACAAAATTCTTGGCTGCCTCTGACTGATAAAATTACTTGTGCAATACAGCTAAGAAATAAAGAAGCAAGCAGTCAGAATGAGTAGGTGTGAGTATGAAACACTAAAATTGTATGCAGAAATGCAAGGACTTGTCAATGGATTTCAATTTTCCTCTTAATGGCAATTAAATGATTCTCAGCAGCTCTTGTAAAAGTGCTTACTCTCTGAACAGACATGGTTTGAAGACTGTTGATCTTATTTTTCCTCTCTGCTAAAATTTTAAAGCAATTGCTGTTCTATGACATTTCTGCAACGTGAAACTCTACTGAGGGATACACAACATGAAGCGTTGAGTAGGAAAACTGAAGATACTTTGTGAGGAAAAGATTGAGTCTGTGAAATCTGCCAGCTATGAACTTGTGAACCCAATACTCATTTCCTTGCTACCTCCCATCACAGAGATCTGAATGGACTGATGACAGCTGAGAGGGAACTGTTGGCCACCACAGGGAAGGTATACAGAAACTCTTAACTAAATAAGCTGATAGAAAAGCACCAAATACTGCCTTGTTAACTCTTCATAGAGAAAAGCTATCAGATTAGATTGGTATTATGATTTTTAGAAGTGATAATCAGCTGGAACCAATCCCCAACATTTCCCTATGCCAATAAGGACTGTTTTGCCTTCCCATAAAATGTGTTTTGGTTTCCCATGCTTGAAAAGAAGGAACACCATCTTTGCAGCAGAATGTATCTCTAGAACTAAGCAGCGTCCTGGGAATTTAATTCTTATGGCAGATAGTGAGGAACAATACTGCTTGGTATTAGGACTCAGTCCCATAAAAGAATTCTGTGTTGCATTGCTAAACCTTCAAGCAGGATTTGGAGCTTTTTGGTCTTTAGGACACTGGGATCCCAGACTGATGTAGTAGCAGACTGAGTTTCATTGATATGCTATCCTTAAAACAAGGTGAACCCTATTATTTCATTTGGCTCTCAGATGAAAGCAATCACGGTTCTACTATGATCATCATTTCCAGATTTTGCTGGTCTTGTGGCAGGCCAGGTAGTAAAAGACAAAGCATATCATAAGACCCATCAAAAATACCACTTGAGCTTCACATTCTCTGTCTGACCATAAGCACATGGCAGGGAGCTTCTCAAGCACTGTCTTTGTACAATTATTTGCAAGAGATTTCTTTCTCACCTTGTTCACAATTAACATCTGCTTATGAGCAATCTATCAGGCATCTGTGCAACTGGTATGCACATAGATGCTTCCTCCTAGACGGAGGAAGGAAGCCCTGCTTCATCCAAACTGGTTTCAATCAGCCACTGCAGTAGACAGCTTGCCCAGGAGGACACCTATACTACAAACTTAGTAGCCCTTCAATAACTGAGCTGTAACAACAGAGACCCGCTGCAACAGATCTCTACTTCCCCATCATCACCTACATGTGATCCCCTGGTATTGTTCTCTTCCTTCAGGCCTTTCAGAGACAACTTGAAGTCTTTTCTGTTTAAACAGTCACTCCAAATTTAACACAGTTGAATGCCGTGCATCTGTTAGCCTGCATAAAAGCTATGTTTTTGTGATCCTTCCAAACTCTAGCCTTTAACTGCTATAGCACATCTGAATCTGTGTCTTCCTCAAATATGTGAGCAGGACTCAACAGCAAATCAATCCAACAAGAATTTCATGCCATCAAAACCTGAACTATGTTCGCAGCAAGACAGCTGCAAAACAAGCGGCTTTGGGTAAGACTTTAAAAGAGTCCTGTGTTGGTCTACTCATGGTAAGAATGCCTGTACCTACCCCATAGGATGCTGCATTGTGTAGGGGGATTAATCCTCCTTTGTCCTGGGCATTAACATCAGCACCATGCTCAAGAAGGTATTCGGCTACTTCCAAATTGTTGTAACCAGCTGTAAAAAAGGTAGAGGAAAAGAAGTAAGGTATTAGGAAAGCTAAACTAAACAAAAATTATTAGATAGAAAAGCTGAAGTAATTTTTTCAACTGCAATAGCTCCTCTTTCCTAGTAAAACTGTATTACCTCCTAAAATCCAGCTGCCGTAGTTAACAACTCTCTGTACAGGACAATCCTCTATGAAACTCTTACTATACCAGTCCTGGTTTCAGTGATTAACTTCTCTAGCCCTGTCATAAATATACAAGCCTTAAAGCCTGAAGAGTCACTCACCTGCGAGATGTAGTGGTGTTGAATTTCTTCCCTGGGTGTCTCTGCAATTGATATTTTCTTGAGTGCATAGCTTCTGCACTCGTGCCAGGCAGCCCTTCTTGGCAGCATCTAGTAAAGCAGCATCTCCTCGCAGTAAGTCCTGGATATCTGTGTCTCCTTCTTTCACCAAATCTAGAGGAGTGTTCCCATCTCGATTCTTTTTTGTTGGATCAGCTCCATGCTGCAAAAAGCAAAGTGGAATGCTGCTGTCATAACCATGAGCAAAGCAGCAAATTTAAATAGGAGGCAGCAGATTTCTCTGACCTGCCATCATGAAGTAACAACTGTATAGATTAGTAGGCATGAGAATAAATCCAGAAGGCTGAGGTCTAATGCACTAGTCTGCAACACAGCTGTGCAAATCTCAACTCCACAGGCAAGAATGGCAGCCCTCTGCAAGAGCTGCCACTGCTATACTTGCAACTGAAGTAGGTTCATGAGCATATCCTGCATATAGCTACACTCATGCTCCCACAGCAGGTGCTAAAGAAAAGCCAACTGCAAATCTCATCAGCCAATCCTTCCCTTCTCCTGCAAACTGGCTGACAGATGTGTTTCATCAGCACACCTACTGAGCTAGTTTCTGAGCTAGTGAAGCCAGGCCTTCAGTTTTACTAAATGCCACCCTGCTACTGAAAGGCATTTGTTTCAGAAGGGAATGAGAAAAAAGCTCATTTTTTCACTTTCCAGTAGATAACAGCACCACATTAAGCAGTCTGCAGGTCCTGGAAAGGACTGAAGAGAACATCTTGGTGGGAGTGCGGGGAAAGCGGATTTGAATGACTGCTGGAGTGCATCTGTGCTGGTAAAACGTGTAGATCAGCCAGTGATGAGAACACAGTACTGGAGCACAGGATAAGGAGGTGAACATGCATCTGTATGCAGCATATGGTGCGAGTCATGTCCAGTTTTGTGGGAGGACGGCTTCTTTTCTGATCACTCTCAGCAGCAGGGGGAAAAAACCAAAGACAGATAAGGCAGAAGCACTATAGTTCTCTGGCTGATCCCTTCAGAATAACCACACAAAGTAGTCCAACTGTGCCAGGAGGTCTACCCTGCTATTTCTCACTGGAGACGCTGACAAAGCTGTGTTAGGGTGAGCCACAGGGAATGCACTGGGGATGGGGAGAACAGAAGGAATTAACTGCCTTGTGTTTGGAAGCAGTACAGCAACACTCAGAGTGTAAAGGGTAAACAGCACAAGAAAAGAAGCAGTAATGGAGCATTGGTTACGCAGAACCAGCTCCACAGACGTGATGCTTTTGAGAAGGGAGCACTCTTTGCACAGAGCCTTTTAAACTGCAATGACTTCTCCAAGATATGACTTTATCATCAAAATTGAAACTACTCAAATCTCTCCAAAGTAGGTATCTAAATGAAGAGGCAGCATATTCTGAGACACCTTCAAAGGCATAGAAACAAAAGAAGGTGATGATTTTAAAGAAAGGTGATGAAAAAAAGGAAGTCTCTCCCAACATTTTTGTCTCCTTCTTCAATCAGAACAGCAGAGAAAGAGTGCCAAGCCAGAAGGAGTCAAGCTCATCCATGGTTCAGTAGAGCTGACAGCACTGCCAGCTGGCATAAGAGACACAGCAGGAGAAGCCCTGAGCAAACCACACTGTGAGCACATACCCATGGACATCCAGAGTCTTTACAAAACTGTGTCACCTTAAGGGTAGATTTAGCTCTTGTGCAACAGTGATTTCAAAAAAAGAAATTTCAGCACTTTTCTATTTCCTGTTGTACATGCATTCAGGGTCCTTTGAACACAAAAAAATGGCCAATTCCCACTGGAAAGATCAGAAAACTCCAGAGATCTCCAGTGTCTATAAAGTAATGCTGTGCTTGAGAGATTGTAAGTGGTTCTACAGCTTGAGCTAACATCTGGATGCAGGTGTTACCACCAGGGCCATCACTGTGCCTGCTCCACAGACATCTACAGTAGAAACCAGAAGACATTCAGAGCTGTGTTACAAATTGATGTGCTACCCCATTGAAGGCTTTTTTAGTAATCAAGTGAAATAAATAACGAGATAGAAGGGAAATAGTGGGGCTTTGCAGTAGCAAATGAAGAGAGAAGTGGACAGGGCAGAGTCTCAGCGTTTTAAGTCTATCCAAATTCTGACTTACTCCTATTTTAAATGCTGTGCTTCAGAAGGACATGATAGGCAAGGCTAAAACAGGAAATAGGGTTGGTAAGAAATTCTACTCTAGCACCCTTCTTTTACCCTCCCACGGCAGGATATGACCTTATGTTAAGAAGTTGCTCAAACTCATTTCTCACTGGAAATATGTTAGCATTACCTCATGCTTTTTGCAGGTTCTCCCACTAATTATAATATTTATTCCACAGTACAATAATATGCTTTTTCTCCAAGAGCTTGATAAATTATACATTAACATAACTGTTTTAAATTTCTCCCATGCTAGGAACCATTTAGGACTCACCTTTAGTTACTGCTCTGTAACACACTCTTGCATAAATAGTTACAAAGATTTACTTAACTGCAGTAACTGTTCCAGAAAGGGATGAATAGGATAAGGTGGAGGTTTTTTATTGTTACACAAATTTAGCTGTTTTTTCTCAGGTTGAGTCTCGTCTTGCTTGGCTAACAGTGTTAACATATGTACTGGAAAAAGTAACTGTATTGATGATTCTTCATGAATGAACTGACATTACAAAAGAAACCATTTGACAATTGAAAGACGAAAATAGATTCAAAGACACCATAAAGAACTCACTAAATGCAATTAATGACGCTAATTAATTTTCAGCAAAACCAAGCATATACACATTTAAAGACACAACTCAAGATCACATACTTTTAAAAGCAGCTTGCAGATTTCATATTTTCCTTTTGCTGCTGCTTCATGCAGAGGAGTGAATTTCCACAGGTCTGCCACGTTGACAGAAGCACCGTGCCTCACTAAGAGTTCAGCCACTTCGTAGTGTCCATAAGAACAGGCATTGTGCAGGGGTACTAAGCCACTAATCAAAGAGAAAGTATTAATAGCTACAGAAAATAAAATCCAATATGCAATCAAACAAAGTTTCAGTAGACAAAATTCTCTGCTATTCAAACATCATTATCCTCCTTCAGTTCTCAACCACAAGACTTAAATACTTAGCAAGCAGCAATGTTACTTCCACAAGCAAGTAAGTTCAATGCTGTTAACAATAGCCAAAAACTAAATTGCAAGAATCACTAATATTCTGACTTTGGATACCTGAGTGTAAATTTCAGAAACGTTTTACCATATATAATATGGTAAATGATATATTATAATATATATTATGTATTAATATATGTTATATATTATATTATATATATAATATATTATATATATATAATGGGCTCTAAAGTACAGTTACCAGTAAGCACTGCATACTGATAGATACAGAAAGATACTCAAACATTTGTTTCAAGGAGAGCCTGAAAACTCAGTATGAAAAATGGTTTAGTTTTGGAAATGAATTATTCCTCACCCTGAACTAATATACTGGAATGAAAGATCAAACATAACCATGTTATTCTATGTGACAGATTTGCAAATAATGCAAAAACCTGTAAATGGTTTGTATCATCTAAATGAATATTAACTGAACAAATAACTAAATAATAAAAGCTAACTCGGAAAAATGACTAGCGATAATCTTGGTATTTTACCTCATGCAATTCAAACCTGATTTTAGATCACCTGAAATAACTTAAAGGCTGCTTTTAAGCACAACAAAGTCTCCAAAATGAGCAAAAGGGGGAAAAGAAACATCATGTATTCCAGTGCCAGACATATACTTGACAATGGTTTTGCCAGAAAGCTAAGTATGCCTTAACAGTCCAGAAATCTCATTACAGTGATGTCAGAAACGACACAAAATGACAAGAAAGAAAAAAACATGATGGCTACTGAAATGCAAAGCACAATGAATAGAAGCCTCACACTAATAGAAAACAGCAGAGCATATAATGGAATGAAATGTACCCTTTATCTTTGGCATGCACATCTGCTCCATGGTGCAACAGATACTCCACCACTGACACACGGTTATATCCTGCAGCAAAGTGAAGTGGTGTTGAATGACGGCCTTCCAAATCTCTACAATTCACATTCTGAGGGCTGCAAAGTTGCTGTAAAGACAAAAGAAGAAACCAAAATCTAGTATAGAACTAAACCAAACAAGTAGAAAACCCTCCCAAGTCAAACAATAAAACCAGTCAAACAAACAAACAAAAAACCCTAAAGAAAAATATAAAATTACCACACCAGACATCCCAACACAGTATTTGATTCATTTATTATATACCAATCTTTAGAAGTTAGGCTTCAGGAGATCTCCACTTAGGCAAAGTTAAAAATAACTGCTCTAAATTTAAGGCTGAAAGTACTTCCGTAACAAACAAGACCTAAATGATGGAAATAGTATGAAGATATTCCTAACATATTAGAAAGGGTGAGCCTCTAAATCATCAAGCACCAGGTTCAAGATCATGTAACTTTCTCCAGATATCTTACCATTTCCAGCTTATGTTTTTTTCTAGAAATATTGAGATTGGCAGTCACAGAAGTTGCTGGTGCACAGAAGTGCTGCTGTTTGAATATTAATATGTATCACATTTAAGTTCAAGCTGAGAATGCATGCAGAGCAGTCTATCTGCAGGCTATTTTGACCAGACCACATATGAAAGATAAGATCAAACTTTCCTGTGATGCTGGGATTCCATGGCCTGATCCTTCAACTTCAGATCAACTATGGCTTAAATTGCAAAGCCTGCTACCTGATAACACTTCTGTTTTCTTGGCTTCTGACTGAATCATTCACCTGAGGCTTGTGTCTACTGAACTGTGATTCTGAGGAACACAGGGCCCACTTCAAAGAGTTACGGTTGCATCTGCAATACTGCATCTGAGTACACTAAAGACATGACTGGGTGAAGGACTGAGAGAATAAACAACCAAAATCTCAAGAAAAACACCTCAGAACATCTTAATGTCCTACTTTCTAGGAAAAAAAACAGTAAGTTTGCCTTCTCATTTTTTATGATTTACTAGCAACTGAGCACTACTTCCACAACTCTTGAAGCTCAGGCTTCCACAAGCTTTGCACAGCCAAATTGGAAAATTAGTACGAATTGCTCAAACCTACCTTCACAGTTTCTAAGTCACCGGCTTTGGATGCTTCTAACAATCGATAATCCACATCAGATGTGCGCACAGGTGTACTTTCTATGTAGGGAAAAAGAGATTTTAGGATTACTTAAGAACATAAAGTTACATTAAGTTGTGCTCAACATATTTTCAAAATTGGGGGGAGAAGGAAGAAGTCTCCTATAATTTGTAAAAATGCAGCTGCAGTTCACAGAATCACAGAATGATTTGGGCTGGAAGGGATGTAGTTCCCTGGGTCGTCTTTTCTACCCTTTTTAAAAATAGGGGTGATGTTACCCTTTCTCCAGTCACCCAGGACTTCACCAGACCTCCACGACTTGCCAAATATAATGGAGAGCAGTCCTGCAACTACATCAGCCAATTCCCTCAGGACCCTAGGGTGTATGTTATNAGGCAACCTGATCCAGTGTCTCACCACCCTCAGAATAATGAATGCCTTCCTACTATTTAATCTAAATCTACCCTTNGATCAAGTTTCAGTAGGTGGTGCTGAACCTGTGCTCCACATACAGTGGGAGGCCCCTCGCTCCCCCAACACTTATCTGGGGCTACCAAGTCTTGGTCATTGCAGGTAGCTTGGCTACCAGTAGAAACTGAAACAAAGAACTCATTAAGCAGGTCTGCCTTATCCATATCCCTCATGACTAATTTTCCTTTCTTATTCAACAGAGGGGGAACACTCACCCTGACCTTCCTTTTCTGAAGGAAATATGTTGGCTCATATTTGGTTTTTAATCCACCAGCACCCCCAAATCCTTCTCCACTGGGCTGCTCTCAATCCACTCATTGCTCAGGCTTTATTTGTGCTTGGGATTGCCTCCACCCATGGTAAAACCTTGCCCTTGGCTCTGGAGAACTTCATGAAGTTTGCATGGGCCCACTTCTCAAGTCTGTCAAGGTCTGTGAAGGAGTTGTGATACTCAAGTTCATATTGCCTAAATGGTTGAATAAGGAGCCTTACGTTTAGTGTAAACCCCGTCACATTTAGACTCCAGAGCTGACATTATTCTGCCAAATGGAATTTCAATGTTTTGCCAATCCTATGTATGGTAATAAATACTATTTCTGCATTTAAGAAATCTATATGCTCCCTAGGGCAGATTCAAAGTTTTGCTGAAGTTCAAAAACACCTCACTCAATGCTTTCAGCAAACTGCATGAGAGAGCAGTGCATAGCTAGGGTTAAATGTGCTCAGTTCAGCAGCTGAATTACAGCACTATGAAGCAGTGACAAGGGGATGGGATTTCTAAGATGGCTCTGGCCATATGGTGACTGCCTGCTTTATGATGCTCCAGTTGCATACTGTACTTTATAGCAACAATGAGACCTATCCCTACTTATATATATGAGGTGATTAAAAATAGAATCAGAAGAATGACAGTGATTAAAAGGAAACCTTAAGAAAATACTTAAAAGACTTATTTAAATGTAGAGAACTAGTACAGTTTCCTCCAGTCTGCCTGTACAGCAACATGCTCTGATGTTTATTTTCTTCCCAATTTGCACAAAATCATGGAATTGAGCAGGGCTTTTTTGTTTTGTTGTGGTTTTCTTCTGAAGAGTATCATGCAGTACATACTGTAAATGTGTGTACAGGATGGCAGAAGAGAGGGATGAGAGAACTACTGCAAGTCTCTTGCATTTAAAAGGAAATAAGACCCACAGCTTAGAAAAGGGAGAAGCTGAAGTTAAAATACACAAGTTTTTATTTTTACCCACCACTTAGAATCTGTTGCACTGCTTCATTTCCCATCTGTGCTGCTGTGAAGCCTTGTAAAGAGATGATGGAGGGGTCAGAGCCGTAATTCAGCAGGAGCCGGCAGGTTTGCAAGTGACCTGCTAATGCAGCCCTGTGCAATGCTGTTTGACCAAGGGTGTCCAGTGCATTCATCTGAAAAAAAAGCAGCAATATAAAGTAAAATGTGGTTATCATTAAAAGCTCGCACCTGTCCCTGCCCTTAAGAAGAGCAATAACATGAATTTTCCAGCATACAAAACTATCAGTCCCTCTTCATTGCAACTAAACAAAACCAAAAGACAAAAACACTCCAATGTAAAGATAATCTACCACAGGTGTTTTCCTGTCTTTTAAAAATGCAGGCTATTTGTTTGCAAGGCTAAGACAACACAGGATGCTCAAAACCATACTTAAAATAGTGATCAAGCTTCTGACAACTTCGATGAAGATCAGCCTTGTGCAAGAAAAGCAAAGCTCTCACAGAAGAGAAAGTGGTAAACAATTAACCAAACAATTCAAAGATCTTTCAGCTTTAAGGAAATTCCTGTCATTTTTCAGAAGGAGAATTAACATTACTGATTTCCTTCTCACTTTTCATACTTTTACAGACATGTTAAGTATATCTGGATATAATTCTACCCAATACACAACTGTATAAACAGGTGAAACGAATATTGTTTTCAAAGAGTAGGATATAGCAGGTACCTGTCTGTTAAGATCTAACAAAGTAGATAAGTAACTGGAAGCCTCTCCATGGCTTCACTATCAGAGAAAGGTAGAGAATAAGATAGAGCTTTAAAAAGCAGGAAAAAAACATCTTTTCCAGAAGCTACTTTGTACCTAGCAGCAATTCATAGCAAATTTAAATGCAAATGTCCAACAGCTTTTTTATCACTTTATGAAACACAGAACTACTCTATATTCTCTCCAAGCAGCTCACAACTTATCTGTTTCCAAGCCTACGGATTGCAGGCTGTGAACTGCATAAATAATAGACTCTGTTATGGCACAAACCCACCCTTTTACCTTCTGAAAATCTTTGTGATGGCAGTGAACAAAGGTTTTGCTCGTTATTTCTCACATAAAATGCTGCCTGCAGGTCCTACTACCTTTCCATGAAAACTAGTGAAAAAACCTTTTGGGTAAGATGTGTATTCTGTAACTAAATGAAGTTTAATTAGGGAGATAACTATGTAAAAAATATCTACTACCAGATAGGGTAAAAAAAAAAAAAAAAAAGAAAAAGGTAAAATACCTGCAATACAACAGTATCAAGCCACAGGAAAAAACAAAGAAATACCACATAAATAAAGCAGAGTGTGATTCAATATTATCTGAAATTCTTCTATATCCCTGAACAATTCTACTCTCTGGTAAAGCAGGAATTTCTCAGATCACAAACCTCTCTTGCAGAAGATGTAGAGGAGAAGAGTTCTGCTTTCTTTTAACTGTGCACAGCTGGTGTCAGTCTAATGGGATTTCCCTAAAAGTTTTGTTTTAAATAAAAACTTACTGCTATCATAAATATTAACTAGATGCTGAATGTCCCAAATCCCTAATTTTGTTCACATGATGATCCTTATTCATTTCAGGACACTGGATACCTTTCAACACTGGTAAGGGCACAGAGAAAAGCAGAAGTACAACCTTAGTGATGGTAAAGGCAGAATGAAATGACACTGGTGGATTCTGGAAGTAGCTGATAACACCCTGCTCATCCAAAAAGAGAATCATAACGTCTTCTGCAACACTGAATTCCTGTGTTAAACATTCCTGTACCAAACAAGTGGCTGAAGAACAGCAGCAAGGTATTCACACTGCACAATTCAATACTGACTATGTAGCTGGAAAAAATGTTAATATTCATTTGAAAAGAACACTAGCAGAGTCATCAGATCCATCATCTCACATGTCGTATGCAGGTCTCCTTTCACCTCCACATTATTATCTTTGCCATCAATCCATTCTGGTGGCAAAGGAAAGTCAGCCATTTGAAGAAATGCCTGCTTACTTCTGGGACAAAGAAGGCTGCAGCTGACAGAGGGATGTACACCCCAGATGAAACTGCTCTTTCTCTCAGAAGCAAAGTTAGGTTTACAGGGCAATTTCATGTCACTTTGAGGCAGATCTGCTCTCTCCAGTCATGCAGCACTTGTCTAAAACCAACCCAATAATGTACTACACTAAGGCTGAAGGCAACAGGTTTTACTTCCAAATGAAAATCAGTTTGAGCACTACAAACTGAAACACAAACTGAGATTAAACTCTCATAAAAAATCAAACTTGGTAAGACATATGCCCATCCAACAGTATGTTTAAAAACATGCCCTTTCACATTCAAAGCTGAAGTTTAAACTCTATTTGACAAAATGTAAAATATCTAAGGTGTGCTGCCCTATTTGTGTTCTGATAAAGCAGACTGTGCCAGCTCTAATACAAAAATGAGAAATATGCAACTGGTCCCCTTTATAAGCAGTCTGAGATTAGAAGGCTGCAGCTCTCAATTACTTTTCAGATGAGTTTTCTGCAAGAAGTTAAAAATGACAGATTTGACAGCTTTTATTCCACAGTATACTGGCTTTTAATGCAGTTTCTTCCCCTTTTAGCATGAAAACAGTCACTCCACTGTTCAAACCACACCATAACAGCAGAATGCAATTATCTAATGAAAAATGTTTTTAAATAAGGCTTTTCATGGAAGAATATCATCCTTCTACAGTATTTCCCACTGCAGAATTCCTTCTCCTCTTTCCTTTTACTCCGTTTATTTACCTTTCCTCATCTGGATACACACAGTAGAGAAATCAAAATGGTTGTGTACCATCAGATATCGAAAAGATTTTTTTCCTCCCTGCACTGCTGTTATCTCAGAGCAGTGTACACAGCTACAGCAATATTCTTTCAGCTGCCAGGCACTTGTAGCACCCCAACAGCTGGGACCTGTTCAGGAAACTTCTTTTATAAGACATCATAAGCATATCAGCTTTCTGTTGGTATCAAATGCCTTAAATATCCTACTACTCCTTGACACTACAGAAGCACAAAATGCAACAGCGTCCAAGCAATGCAATTTTCTCTGTGAGGTATTTCTAAAAGATGTATGTTCTAAAAATTACACGTGAAACTTCTGCTCTGGCAGATGGTCTAGTATCAGGACATCTTTCCCTGCACAATGCAAGTGTTCTAAGTGCTCTCCTGCTGCATTTGTTCCGAAGACAACTTGCAGTATGTCTTTTGTCTTTGTGCATCGCTAACAATAAACAAGTTAGGAGTGAGGAAAGGCTGCTGCCAATTTCAAGCTCCTACAAAAAACAAACAAAAGAATAAAGAAAAAAGGTCTAGTTTGACTCCAAAAGCTCCTAAATGATCCAGCCATATGTTCCACAGTTGTCCCTTTGCACAAAAGCTTAAGATTAATGTCACTAAGTTTGAATGTCTAAGCAGTGAGAAAAGTTGAACCACGATCACACAACAGATCACATAGCTCTTCATGTTGTTAACTATCATAGTCCAGAACCCGCTGCATTTCTGAAAGGAAATTTAATTTTTCAATGCTTATTCTTTCCTGAGAAAATCACACCTCTGCCTGTTGTGTTGGTCTAGCTAAGATGGTGACTTGTCAAATTCATGATCCTGAAAGGTTGGCCACATGCTACTCTAGCATGCAGAAATAATTGTATTGTGCAAAGATACATAAAGCCAGGTCCTTCTAGCAGAGCAGAATGAAGCTATTTCTGCTACCATCATGAATACAGAGACTACCTGTCTAACATGACCTTGGAAAGGCTCTTTTTCTCTGGCAGAAGAGTAGTTTCAACATTATCCTTTAGAAACATACAGTTAAACAAATAGCATTCATAACATCTCCACACTTGCCCAAGATACCAGTGAACTTGCATGCTTGCAGGTCTTTCTTTCCAACAATCATTCCAGTTCAGAAAAGACTTTAATCCTTTCCTGCTGCACTGCTAGAAAGCCGAATGTCTTTCTGAACATATTAGATTTCCCATGTATCTGTAAATTCAGACAAGGAGCTAGTTATAAGAGGTATCCAACTATATATCAATACAACAAAACAGAATGAAAGCCACTTTTCAATAGTTCACCACCTTCAAATGATTTTTGACCATCTTTGAAGATACAATTGTGGCACGTGATTTCCTCATGGGTCTAATAAAAAACAGTCTGTTTGAAGATTCTTTCAAGGGTCTCTGCTTTTACTTTTCGTAGCATACTTTGAGGATATTCAACATCAAGTAAGCAGTGTTGCGAAATTCTGTTTCACGCTGCAGTTTAGGCAAATGAGTAAGAACTGGGTATGTATGGCTAGGCTTCGCGAACAAAGATCCAGGGAGGGCTCCACCCACGCTCCTCATCAGCGCCTTTTCCAAGCACACTGATAAAAAGAGGATAGCAGAGAGCACCCTCGAGCCTGCAACNCCAAGTGATTTTCAGACTGTGCCTGTGTAAGAACTGGGTATGGCATTTAAAACCACAGGCATTTATGATCAACACTCTTGAAGAAAATTCTAAGAAACCCCAAGGTTTCTTACCTATGCTTTAAATGCACAGTTGACAGACAACTTCTGAAAATTCAGGTCACAAGCTAATGAAAATATATTCACTGACTATGGAATGGGCATTACTTAGACATACCATGCTGATGTGCAAGTGATGTGCACCAAGGACTTCTTCACAGTTCAAATTACAAATCTATTCTGTGTCCTCAGTAACGGCCAGCAAGATACACAAAAATAAGTAATTTGTGGGTACAGGTTGGCTCTTGGCAATGTTAGTGTTCTTAAAAATAGTTCTGTAAAATAAGTCTAGATCAAGCATATGTTATGCAAGCAGTCCTTCACTTTGTATTATAGTCTGACATACTTCAAACAGAAAATTTACACAGGGATAAAACTGAGGATTATTAAATCCAATTCCAAGAATACAAACCAACTCTTGTTCATCCCAAGCGATTCCCTAAAGCATTCTTGACCTGCTTTAGTCTATTTCCTAAACATACATGCTTGACATGTTATCTCACTTTTGCTGTCTGACAAGAGGTCACAGCTGCATTTCATGAAAACAGCGGTTTCTTCTCTGTTGCTAAAACAATAAAAAATTATTTTTCGATCTACAAAACTTTACATGACTTTGTCTCCTAAATCCATTACTGTATGTTTTTTTATGGATCAGCTCTCTGCCTTTTGGCACTGTATTTCAGAAGAAAGTTCCACTTTCTTTGAAGCTCTGGCTGCACATCTTTCTCAAATTGTTATTCTCTCTATAATCAGCAGTGGTTTCCAAAAGGCAGATTAAAACTGATTTATACAATACCTTTCTTTTGATGGAAAAAATGGTTGCAAAGTAAAGAAAATACAGTAGGTCTAACCCATCCACACTTCACTAAGCATTTGAAATGAGATCACATGGGAACTGAACATACTGAAAGAGGGAGGGCTGCTCAAGTGATTGGTTGTGGGATAATTTTGTTTTAATATTTTCATTATGATCTTGGCACAGGAAAATGCTGAAGGACATGAATATAAAAAAGGAGCAAGAAAAAATTTCGATATTCTTTGTGTAGTACAAGACTACAGGAAGGGTCTGAGTACTACTGTGTCATGACTATTAAAAAGGTAAACATGATCCCAGTATGCACTGGTCCAGCATTTACATTAGAGGTATGGAAGTGCCATCATGTAAGGCAGTGAGTGAATGAATTCCATTTTAGTTGTCTGAGCTCCAAGATTTCCTGTGGTGCTAGTAAAAAGAAGGATTATAAGGATGATTAGGAAATGGCAATGTTCCCTTATGAGGAAAGACTAAGTGTTTGAGGCTTTTAGCTTACCAAAACAAAGGCTAAGAAGAATCAATTTGCTCATTCCAACTATCTAGCAAAGGAAGCATCAACATGGAAAAGAGGTATTTAAACTGCAGGAAGGTGCTGTTCAAAGAGCAAATGGATATTCACTGTGAGGCTGCTATTGCAGGGGGACTAGATGCACCAGCTCATGAGAATTTTCTCTTGGAAGAAACTCTCAAAAACAAACCCCCAAAACCCTAAAATTCAAGGCATAAAAAGAGTAAACACAAAGAAAAAGCCTCCAAAAACTCAACAAATGGAAAAATGCCAAAACCTGTATCATGTTTCAGGGATTAAAGCTGCCATGGCAAAACAATCAGAAACAAAGTAGTATTAATGTTGAGTGTCTGATGAACCGAATGCCTACAAAGCATGAGCAAGAGGTCAAATGATTACATACAAGCAAGAGAAACATTTTAGAATGATTAAACATGTCTAGTTAACTAATTAATACTCTAGAGCATATCCCATCTGGGAACTTCAAAGTGTTTCATAAGCCTTAATGACCTACCTCTGCTGAAAAACTGTGATTGCATTATGTATTGTTTTATAGCTGAGCAACTTTGGACACCGCTAAAGAGGGACTGGATCCACTGCAGTATGGAAACAATATGACTAATTTTAACTATAAGTGGTTTCCTGCCATGCACTTAAGTGCTTTGCTAGGTCATAAACATGAATGGCTATCCTTGTAATAACAGAGCAGGTATATACCAGGATACAAACAATGAATGAGTTTTAATGACCACCACATACCTCTAATTTGCATACTGTCAAATGAAAAAGCAATGGAACACGATGCTCAGCATGGTTTTGTAGATAACTCTGGGCCACTCACCACCAGCACTCAGTCCACAAGTGACTCATGGATCATGATTTAGGAACCTCTGCTTCAGCACATAAAAAGACTTACAAGCTATCATCAGAATGTGCTACTGACACAAACAATAAAATTGGGCCATTCCAGTAATGATGACATCTCTGAGTTTGCTCCTAATCTGGTTACACAGAGCTAGATTTTCAAAAGAGCACTAATTTAAATACCTGCAGTATAGTAGCAGCCTTTCCAGAAACCTTCAGTACACAGCAACTCCTTGTATTTCAAAGCAGAAATTGTACTTGGGTATCAATACACTTGAAAGTCCAGCATGTCCAGTTCCATGCCTACTAAGTACTATTACTATCAGGACTGAATTTATGTGCAAAATCAGATACAAGAAGCCATGAGGTAAATACCCCTGTGGCAAAATGAATATCAGCACATAGGTATACTATTAAGACTGAATCTGAGAAAATAGTAATGAGAGGTTTTAATGACTACAACTGAGACCTCTGGCTTTGCTTTCCCCATTAGGAAAATTTTGGTATGTTACTACTGCATCACGATTCTCAAATGTGCTAATTCTGTCATGGTATTGCTGTTAAGCTATTTTATGATGCCATTGAAGTATTACAGAAGTGAATCAGCTAAAATTTGGCAATGAGCTCTCATATAGGCTTACAAATTACAATTCATTGTTTCAAAATAAAAAGAGTATTAACTATGCATACAATTACATTGCTTGTACCACCTAGCAGGTCAAGAGTGACATACTAGATTGTTATTACAGGTATATTTACTCATTTCTAGCTGCATGAATTAAAGAGTAATGTGAGCCCCCTTAATAGTAAAAATAAGGAGATCACTTACATTTTAACCAATGCAAAGAGAGTACCCATCAAGAGGATTTTCTGACGAAATTAAGTAGCTAAGTATTTCATTACCATGAATGTCAAGTTAGCTTCTAAAAATCAGAGAAAGATCATTCTGAAATACTTCTGAAAGATGCTTCTGCCTTTAGTAACTTGCTGAACCATGATAGGTTCACCATAGGCTCACAAATTACTTTGGTCAGTACCTATCAGTGGCTAAAGACCACGACAAAACCTAACCAAGAGAATAAGAAACAAGCAAGGGCTAAGAGATGCCCAGCATTAGACTACTAAACCAACAAGATAAAGCAACAAGAGGCACCTAGATGACCACATTTATTAGAAATGAGTAGCAAGATCCATTAAAAACAAGTATGCCAGAATGCTAAAAAGCCTGTATTCAGTTACTTTGAGAAAAGACATAATTTTAAATTGGATTCCTGATCAACCTGTACCAATTTAAAGATAAACATGCTTCAAGGCTTACATGACAAGCACAAAGCAAAAAAAAGAAAAAGCAACAACTATCATAAAAACTAACACTGTATATAACCAATATAAACCACCTTCTTGCCTTAAAGAAAATATATTTAAGTATATTTACCTTTGCTCCATGCTTATGCAGAACTTCCATGACATCATTATGAGCTTTTTCAGCTGCAACATGCAATGGTGTCATGAAACTAGGAGAAAAAAAACAAACAAAACAAAAAATAAGTATTAGTTTAATATTCCTAGTATGACAGAGTCCTTTAGAAAATCCATAAATTTCAGAAACCTACTCTTTGTTTTTCTCATTAACATTTGCTCCTTTCCTGAGCAATAGTTCTGTAACTTGCTTCCGCTTGGGATGCACAGCGGCCACAGCACAGTGCTGCAAAAAAGTAAATATAAATTATATTTCAACTATATGAATGACAAAGAGCTTTAAGATCTGTGACTTTATCACTTAATTATTCTGCTGAACATTAGACTACAAAATTTACCAACAGAATCCATCATAGTTCTGCTGAAACATACAGCATACTAAAAAAAATATAAGCTAGTGATCAAATGCTAAAGCATTCTACTCAGAAAAACAATTCTCATTTGAAAGCTATTTGTCACTTACGAAAAAAGTGGTTATGTTCCCAACTACATTAATGTGGTATCAGGACAAAATCAACACATACTGCACAAAGGAAGTAAAGACAAAGGGCTTGAAACAGACTAACTTTCCACAGAGGGACTACAAAGAGGTCCATTATGATTCTGCTGCTGTTGTCAGATTGCTGTGACTTCTGAATGCTGCTTCATTTCTTCTTCTATTTCAGTGTGTATTGGACTTGCTAACCTAACAGCAATTCTGTTACACATCCAGTTACAAATTATGTAATAAACAAATGGTCAACAAAGTTCTCTTAGACTATGTTCTCTGAGCTATGAATCAGAGATGTCTTTCACATAGTACTTTTCAATGCCAAAGCCTGCCCTTGTGGGAACACCATATAGCCCTTTGCTAGGTGTAAGTATTCTCTTGTACGTGGCTGGCGTCTGCTTTTGGTTTGTCTGTGTTTGGCAGCCAGGAATGAGTGCTTTGTTCCCTCTTTTTTTATTTGATCCTCTGCAGAGACTAAACAATGTATCCTAACATATTCAACAGTGACCCTACCAGTGCATTCCTGAGGCCTGAAATTACTAGTATGGTTCCAGATAAACTGAACATCATGCTTTAAAAATCAGTCCAGAAATGCTTGTCTCAAGTTTGGATGTCTCATGATAGCACACTATGAGAAATAGGACATACTTTTTAATGCTTTTGTTTATATGTTTACCCATGTTCTTTCTAAAACAGTAACCCATAAAAAGCAGATAATCAGCTCGAAGAGAGTTCTCAAACTTTCAATAGCAAAACAATAGTTTTTACAATGCAGTGGACTCCAAACAGAATGCTAAGCAATAGTACTGATAACCTATCTTCTGCCTTCACTATGAAGTAACTGCCACACAAGCTTCCACACTGCTATTAAGTCAGCACAGCACATCCAAGTTTTGCTAAGGCCAAGTTTTGTAAATAAACATTAAGATCAAACCTTGCTCTGAAGAGTGGTGGTATTTTTGAGGCTTTGCAGACAATAACCTATCTGTACTTAACTGCCAAAGTGATAAGCCAGCACTAAAAGCAACACTGCCAAACCTCAGAGCAACACTGAAACATAAACCAGGTGCTTGCTTTGGCCTTTGTAAGGTAATAGGGCACAGACTCAGTGCCTCATGGCAAAAGGTAACATACTTAGGACAGGAGTAGCTCAGGTAGAGTGTACATAATCTCACCTGATCATGGAAGGCAATTCCTACCACTTGGATGGGAGACCACTTGAAAATCTCAAGTATAGGAGGCAAAATTTGAGAAATCACATTCAAACACTTACTGAATAGTGAGCCAAAGACATCAACAGAGCTAAAAAATAACCCATTTTGCCTAGCTGTTTCTGCAGGATGAGCAGGTGGAAAACAGAAAAAAAACACCACAGGGCTACAAAATGATCATTACACAGCTAAAGAGATGTCACATATCAGCAGCTGATATACTCAGGAAGAAAAGGATAACATCATCCAAAATTCCTTACTGTCTTCACATTCATCTTTTAAATATCTCTTCTCTGTCTTGCTTCTAAGTTCAAGCTAGGATGCTAAGTCCTCAATGGAGAGAACAGAACACGTGGATGCTTTGTACTCAACATCCAATGTTCTGATCACAATCACAATGCTTATAACACTGCATGCCTGTGGCTGAGACCTACCACTGTGAAGAAAATGTTCCACTGGAATAAAGTATCATAACTATAATGGTTTAATAATACCATCAGTCCTTCTCAACTTCAACATCTTCACTGCATCTGGTATACCAGCTATGTTTTTTCCCTCCACTGCTTCTTCAAGCAATGAAGGAAGAGCAGGATACTGCCCAAAGAACCTTGTTTCCATAACTAATGTGGTATTGTCAGTACTATCCCAATTCTGTAAGACCCTGTGATATACGTGTAGCATCTATTTTCACCACAATTACACATACCCTCTGAAGAAAATTTGCAAGCCAGACTTGCCTACAAACAACACTAAGGAAGCACTGGACTACTAGAACAGAATTTAATCCCAGAAAAATTACAGCAACTGACCAGCCAAAAATCAACGATGATAGGAAAAAATCAAAAGCTAAGTGAAAAATGAACAGGTAAGGATTGGCTAGAGGGCTTCTGTAATCTACCAGGAGGGGGAAAAAAAGTGATTAAAAAATTATATGGTGTTTTTTCAATAATGGTGATTTAATTTTAATATATAAAAAGTTTGATGGCAAATTTCAATCTCGGATGATGAATATATTTTTATAGTGTAGAAATAAACCCCTCAACTAGCACTAACAGCACATTTATCATAAAACAAATGGATTGACTGCATAATCTCACCAGTGCAGTCTCATGCGACTGTGGCTGCTTAAAATTAATGATCTCCAAAGCGAGTGTCTTTTTCACTTTGGCTAGGTCTGCCTCTCTGGCTGCTTGCAGTAAAGAATGTCCTTTGAATTCATCTGTTAGAAGAAAAAAATGCATTTAATATTCAGCAATGTCACATTTATAAATGTCATTGGAGAAAAATAGCTCTACTCAATTAAGAGGAAATAATATTTCGCTGACCTCGGACACAGAACATGAAACACGGTTTACTGAAACCAAAGGGATATTATAACAGAGAGAGGAAGTGATTACCTGAATAAAATCCTTACAGTTTTTCTCCCTTTCATCTTCCACACATTTGATATTAAATGCATGTGTAATTACCTACTTCTGAATTACCTACACCTATGTTCAAGTAAGCACAATGCTGTGCTTCAGGAAAACGCATTACAGTTGCTTCTTAAAAGCCTTTTTATATTTACAACTACAAATAATTTAACGTAAAGCCTGAATAAATATATATAATTTATATACAATATTAAAGATAAAATATTACGCTACTGATCTTAAAGAAATCTAACTGGCTAAGGATCTGAAGCCAGTCTGCTACAAAGACGAAACAGGTTTTGATAGCAGCTGTATGTTTGCAAGTACAAAGAGTTACTTTTGTTATTTTCATTATCACATTTTGTTCAGTTCAGCAACCAGTTCATTTTAGTTTTTAATAATTTTTAATTTGAAAAGGACTAGAAGTGTTTCTCTTAAAATGTACAAATGAAAGGTAGTTCAGCAGGAATGACATTTGACCCTGGGAACTAGGGGGTACCAAAGAAGCTCAACAATCTCAGTATTTTACTTCCATAAGCAAGCTTGATATGCTAAGCTTGCTAAGAGGGGCTTCCTTTTCCCACCCTTGTTTTAACATCTGGCACATTTGAGGATTTAGAAATAAAAATAAATATAATAACTTTTAAGTTTTCATTTTAAATAGCATTCAAATTTCTTTGTAAACAAAGCATTACTTGAAGCATAAGTACAATAAATCCTGGAATAACAAATAAATGTAATATTATTCCTAAAGTATAAAACCAAAGAACTCAAGAATACACTAAGCATGTTATTTTGGGTATGCAAATACAGGATGTCCCATCAAGATACTGTCAAATTTGAAATAAAGCTCACATTTCAGTGGACATTAACAGACACAAATGTTTCCCCATTCCTCTCTAGGAACTATAAACACAGAAATAAAACAAAGTTCAAATAGTTGGGTTTTGTTTTTTTTTTTGCTTGGTTGCTAATTTAAACAAATGGCAAACTAACCTGCCTCAAAGCCATAGAACAGAGAAGTAGCTAAAAGATACTAACACTCTCCACTTTTCTTCCTAGAGCAAAGTTTTCTGCTGCATATGATCTCACCACCTTCACATGAAATGAGTAGTGACAGATGACAAGCTGACTAGTTGTGATTGTGAGTAGTGCAGGATCACATTCTTAGTGTGTCATGGGGCTTCTGTGATACTGGAAAGGTGACAAAAATGTGACAAATGCTTATTTATAATTGAGTTCAGAATCCACTTCTCAAGGCGTTTTCTGTAACTTCATAATGCTTTGTTTCCATAATTGTCTCATTTAATCATCTTTTACAGTTTACAACAATGAGAAAACAAACCCCCAAGAGGGCAAAGGCAGACAACTTCAAATTAGAGCTGAACCACTGTTCTGTAAATAGCATAAAGACTGCAGAGAAGGTGCTGGAATTTCTATCTCCAAGTTTGCACACTGAAGGTACCTGCCTCCTGGAAGTTGCTCTTTTTAAGGGTGATACAGAGNCAGTGCACTTGGAAAAGGCGCTGATGAGGAGTGTGGATGGAGCCCTCCCTGGATCTTCGTTTGCGAAGCCTAGCCACGACGACGACAGAGCTTCAACATAGAGGCTTCTATGTGACTTAACCAGACTCTAAGCATAAAAAAATCCCTGTGGTCACTGATTCAACAGAGCCTTAAACATTTTACACCTAAGAAAACCAGGCAATATCACAAATGGTATATTAGAGGCATCTGCATACTTCAAAGTGAGAGGCACAGCTGCAGTTACTCTGCTGCTTTGCATCTACTTGTGAAGTCTGAGGAAGCCGGCCTGAAAGGAAAGCACGCCTTTACATCCACCAACAACTGGTTTCACTCTGCAAACACTTACAGGTCAGTCTCTCCCTTAGCTCAGGTGTTGGAGCCATGTCGACCGCACTCTTGCCGTGGCAGTTGACTAAAGTCGGATCGGCACCGTGACTCAGCAGGAGGGAGCAGACCTCCACACGGTTCTTGGAAGCAGCCTCGTGCAAGGGAGTAAATTGCCAGAGGTCCATAGCATTCACACAGGCACCATGCTAGCACAGAAAAGAGGGCCTTGTATTAGTAAGAAAACACCTCCAACAACTGAAAGCTTACAGATTTTAATTGCATTACAAAAACCGGGTCCACTCTTTCATATATGAACACATACACACAAAAAAATAACTATAAAAAAAGCGTGTCCGTAAAAAAATACTGTTGAATCCTCCAAGAAAAAACCTGGAACTTCTGCACAAGCTAGTTTTGCAGTAGAATAGGTTTTTCCACAGGAAAAAAACCCTAATCAGTGAAACTCTACTATCTGTCCACTGAAAGTGAGTGGGTGAAAAAAATACATATACCAATTGTACCACAGAAAGACATAAAGTTGCAGCCTTTTCAAATGACACATGATGTCTGAAACCTGTAACTACAGAAGGAAAGCCACCTTTTTCAACTCCAGTATGAACAGTTCTTATGTCATCTAGCACATCTAAATCTACAGTAATTACTTTCCATCATTCTGCTTACCTTAAGTAGCAGCTCTGTAACCTCGTAGTGTCCATATGAGCACGCATTATGAAGAGGGACAAGACCACTGCATGGTAGAGGGCAAACAACAAATTTATTTAAGCAGCATTTTTTAAAGAAAGAGGAACAATTTTCTCTCTGCTGAGAGACAAACAGAAATCAAACTAAAACTAAAATATTTAAATATTCAAATATTTAAAAATTAAGCTTCCCAAACTAATAGAAAAATCTAAACTTCCCAAGCAATGTGTTGCTTAAGACTGGCATTAAAATGTGCGGGTTTTTTTCCCCTCCTCCTCAAAGGCCACAGATGTTTAATCTACCACTAAGATTAGCATTAATTGGCTTTGAAATGATCATTCTTGAAGCTATTAAGCAGGGAGGAAAGTCCCATTCCGCATTCAATTTGCTCAAGAGAAGTCAGTGTTCAGTTTTTGCCTAAATACTAACTCTTGTTTATTTAAAATGCTACGTGAAAGGCAAAACTCCCCAGATAATGCTAACATAACTCCTGGGTACATTATGAAGATGTACAAATATCCATAGAAAGCAGACTGTAATTGCTGCTTCAGACTGGAATGGCCTGATTTTACTCTTCCTCCTCCCCAGTACAATCTATTTAACTGTGCAAGATACTTCTAAGAGTCCCTGTAATTTTTGTACAGCTGTATTACTGGAGGCCATACCTAAAAATGACACTAGTAAAGCAAATAACAGGGATTTAGTCATAAGCACAAGATGTAATAAAAAAAGTCATGCATTGAAAGGGAGATGCAAAGAGGACAATTATTACACAGGATAAAATGAGTTTAATTCAAGTCAAGCAAGACAGTCTAGTTATGGCTTAACAAATCAGGATGCATAATACACTGAAAACAATAATCAACCTTTCACCCTTTATGAAAAATACAAGGAATGATTCCTAGAATTGCAAAAACAACTCAAAGAGCATTAGGACAGCAAGTACTAGACAACAGGGTGAATTTAATTTTAAGGCAGATGCTCTCAGAAGCAGCATTGCACTTGCCACAGGAGAGAAATTTGTTTGGGGCAGATTTTTCAAATTGTTATTTTGCATCATTACTTTTCTTAATTACAACTTATGGGTGTATATGTGAGACAGAGAGAGAATCCAGTCCACAGAGCACTCAAAAAACCTGTCTTCTTGCAATGCTGGTCATCTAATAGGAGGCCAAGGCCTTCAAAGTCTCATCAGCAATCCATCTAGCCACTCCTGCAGCATACCCTTCCCTTTTCTTTTCAAGCACATTGTGGCTGTGTACCACAGCACTAATGCTAAGAAAGGATCAGTGGAAAAAGAGCTGCAGCCTTGGCTGTGGTCCACTTTGTGAGTGGTACAGTCCCTCAGCACTGTCTCTGAAGCTATCCCATTGAGGAATTTAAACAAATGGCATAAAGCCAATGTAATCTAATTTAGTTCCATGAATGAAAAATGACATTTATTTATAGTTTATTTACCTATAAATTATGTGTAAGTAAGAAATAACAAGGAAAAACAAAACAAAACACGGATTGTAAATGTGTGATACCACTAAAAAAAGTGGGAGCTTGCTGGAATGTCAGACATTTCTACATCTGTTTGGGTTGGTTTTAAGTTTAATACAAAGTCAGTCTATCATTTTTTCATTCTTTCTTTCATTTCCTCTCCTACCTCCCACTCAAATTCAATTTCATTAATTTTCACACTTTCCAAGCAGATCATTGAAATCTTATTAAAGCATCTATGCTGGAATTTTCTACCAAGCAATGCAGAAATTTCAGAAACACCTAAAACTTGCTTAACAATGCTGGATCTACCTGAACAGGTATTACATGCAGTTTTACTGTGGTTTTTTTCTGACTTACATAACGTGTCATCATGCATTTCACAATAGTTCTGATCAAAAAAAAGCCACTTGAGTGAACATACAGACAAAAGTGCTACAAACAGTCAATCTTCAAGAGTCTAACTACGCTTGGGACTGGTTTTGGAAAGAAAAGGAAAAAAGGAAAAACAGAGATCTTAATTTAGAATCTCTTTAACACTAGGCTGGACTCAGCAGAAAATGAAGATAGAAGAAGTGCCTCAAGTTTGCTGATGGAGACAGAACGCACAGCCATTAATAATCTTACCTCCACAGACTCTGAATATAAAATGTATGGCTTTACCCACGGGTCCAATTCCTACAGTGCTAGAACTAAGCCTTCCTATCAGACCACCATGAGAATCACCACATATGGCTGAGAACAAACATATAATTCGAGATTTCCAAGTGCTGTGCACTTTCTGTTCAGTCCTTCTACTACATCTCGATATTTGCTTGCAACATAACCAAGACAGATCTCCGAGGACAACTAGCTATGAGCATGTGAGCTTTATTAATATTACCTGGAATTACATCTATATACATGTGACAAGAAAATGAGATTACAGATATATTTTTCAATGTACATTTTTCCATTAAGCCCAGGTATCTTCTCCCCATTGCCTCCCCTAAAATAACACACTATTAAGTCCATGATTTCATAGGGTAGTCTGTGCATGGAAGTAAAGAATAAGGTTTTGAAAAAAAAATTAAAGGTGTAACAGAAGACTTAAAACACATGCAATCACAGCTAATCTGTTATTGCTGCTCTAACAAAAATTTATTTATGATGAACTACACTGAGATTTTGGAAATATCTGTCACATTTTCAGTCAACTATTTGAGATTATGCTGCAACATGAAACAGAAAAATAATTAATCTTAATATAAAACCACTGCTGCAAACAGATAATAACTCATTTTACATACCCTTTGTCCTTGGCATGCACATCTGCACCATGCTGAAGCAGAAGTTGGACTATTCGAACTCTGTTGTAGCCTGCTGCTAGGTGTAAAGGAGTGGACTGCAAAGCAAAACAAAACAAGAACGCAAGCCACATCAATTTGAAGTTTTGCACTTGTTCTCATTTAAGTACTCTGTTTCTCTTCTGTTTTTGATCAAGGTAAGTTACACATTTTCCTTCTGTGATGAACCAAATTAACAAATATACAGTACATGCATGCCCCTCCCATTGTCAAACCAAACAGATGTTCCTTATGGTGGGGATGAATCCAGGTATCTCCCATGTTAATAACAAGCTCATCACTTAAAGTTCATTTTAAAAATAGGCCAATTTTGTGGGTTTGGGGAGGGGAGCTTGTTTGGTTGGGTTTTTTTTAAATTTTATTTTAAATGCTGTAACTTGGTGGGTTTTTTTAAATGTTAGATTTTTTTTTTAATTCATGAGTAAATTTATGCAGTTCAGGCTGCATACTCACAGGTTACAAAATGGCTTGTACGCGCACTTATTGCAATAAGTGCACAAGAAGCAGAATGCAGAACAACAAATAATGCACTTATCCCATAGCAGGAATGTTTGTCTTCAGCTCTGCACCAAAGAGAGCAAACTGTATGCAGTTTGCAGTTTCCTGCAAAACTCACATCCTCAGCAGTAATGCACCTTGCTGCATAGTAACAGAGTAATAACACCTCTCTCCATAGCTCATTTGTAAGAATTTTAATGGAAAGCTTTGGAAGTTGACAACAGTAATTCCCCTCAGAGTTTATTTTAAAAGCTTTTTATTATGAAACAAATTTTGTGTGCTTAGTCCAAAGAAACTGATTTCTTACAGGACTGAGTGATGCTCTTTCCTTCTTCCCAAGGTTAGGAAGTAAAGGATTTTAAAGGGATCTTTGCTGCAATTTTTTGATGAGCAACCAAACAACAGAACTTTATCACAGTAAAACCCCATACATAAACCAGCTTCAACACCTGAGAAGACTTACATCTTACACAGTACTGAGCCAAGAACAGATTTACTGTAAGCATTAAAGCATCATCATACAGTATTACAAGTGAGACACCACACTTCACTATTATCAAGATTTAAAAAACAAAAATCAAGAAAAATGATCACTGCTGAACAGTAGCAGGTGCTATATATCCATAAATAGTATGGATTTCCAGGAATTAATACATGTTAGGACCATAACTTGATTACATTATTTTACTATAGTCTCAACACTTTGCTACTTTGCTCTAGAAAAAGTAACTACTTTGACACCTAACAAGTCTCCTGTGTACCACAGTGAGGACACAAGTTATAATGTCAGAAATGGCAGCACAAGGCATCTCTAACTAAAAGATCTGGGTAACTCAGTGTATTTAGGGAAGCAGTTATGCAAGTTTCTGCAAGACCCATGCTAGGAATTAGCTATACTCAAAATAAGGACTTTTAACATTCCTAACCTGAAGACCCCTAAAGCATCTCCGAAGTGCAGAACACCAATATCAACAAAATGGGTCAAATCATCTTTTTTTTTTTTTTTTGGCCATTCAAATCACTAGGATCTAATATTCTGTTTTATAAAGGCTTCTACTCCCGAATTAATAATTCGGACTGATCCAGAAGGTATTATATTCTTTTCACATCTGTCCCTCTTACAAAATAACTGGCTTCTGCATATCATAAACATTAATTAAAATGTGGCTCGATCACACCACTATTAACATTAGTAGAACACTTTACTGTTTATTCTGACAATTGCCTTGGTTTGGTTACTAAATCCAGTTTTATCAACTGAAACAATAACTTGGAAAACCTGAAAGGTATTTGAAGTGGACTGTAAAAAATCAGCCTATCGAAAAGTCTAAGCTCCAGAAGAAATTGCAACAAATATTAAATCTCTGGACCACTGCAGGATCTTTTAACCTCACTACAATTAAACTGCATCTGTTCTTGTCTGCGTGCTTCTTCTAAAACAATGATGGCAGCCTTCTAAGATGATGCTTAACTCATGTTAAGTATTATTAATAGGGTTGTTCTCAGTAAAGACACATCACTGGAATCTTACTCACTGCTTAAAATTAAAAGAAATCTACCATGACTCAACATAGGGGTGTGCATTTTGATTTTCTGCGCCTTTTAGACCTGCACTTGCCAAATAACTTCATTAGAGAAGAAACTCGAAACATTTCAAGCTTATAGTTGCAAGACAATAACATCCCAAGTCTTCAGACCACTTATATCAATTGACCTTCAGAAAGGTGAGCTATCCCCTTCTCCTCAAGCAAGGCCATGCAGACACCACAGTCCCATGAATGAACACAAATACCATGTCTTCCCAAACATAACAGGAATTATTTAGCTGCAGCCAGGTGCCTGAGGTTTGACTTGTTTGCCTTTTGATCCACAGCAGCTCCAGCAAAACTGTGTCCTGTGCTGGGGTTGCCTCTCCAAGGAAGAGCTTACTGATGCTCCCTAAGCCCCATCTCTAGGGATGGGCAAAGATCCCCACCAGTCTGTTTGACTCTGCAATCATAAACTGTATGACCTGGAGGACCATGCAATGCCAGAGATACAGGCAGTTTAGAAGGCCAGAGATCACTTGACTGAGGGGCAGGCATGACTGAACATGCACACAGGACATGTAGAAGCAGCGGCCCTGGCAGGCTACTCCCCCTGCATCAAGGTCCCAGTGTATCAAAACCCACAGGACAACACTGCCAGTTACTTTTTAGGTTGGCTAAAAGGCTCCTATAAATGCTGCTCTTACACTTCAGGAAGAAGGAAGCAGGAAAGTCCTACCTCAATGATTTTTTAAGGATGTATTTTTCTTTCTCATGAGAAAGAGCACTCATTAATGTTACAGATGTAACAGTTAAAATATATTCCAAGCTTGTATGCTAATTACAGAAACAGTACCTAAAAGATAATGTTGTACTACATGAACAACTCATTATATGGGATTATTAACCTTCAGAAAAAAAAAATCAAGTGAATGAAGGAGACCGATGTTTAAAATTACCATGCTGTTTATATAGCACTAGAAAAGTAGAAACTATCATGAACAGCAGTATTGTATAATGCACCTGCAAGGTATATCAAACTAATAATTTTTAATATTAAGAAAAGATTTAATTTAGCTATCAATTAACCTCTCCTCTCACGTCTTGCAATACTTGGCAAGAGACTTACTAATAAGAATCCCTTGAGGGCACTTACCTTCCAAGACTCACATTCAGTTACCAAACCAATCACACTGTCTTACTTGCTACTATAATTAAAAATAGTACAATTCCACTTGTATTAAGTAAAGGAGGCCCTCATGTGAGATGCTCACATTATTTTAAAGTTTTATGGAAGCTGTAATTGAGTGAAAGCAGGTAGTGTGCATTTTGAGGAAGATCACTGTACACAAGACGGCAATCACTGTCAGCCTGTATACCTACAATTTATACTAAAGCAGGGATTTTTGCCTGCAGTCTTCTTGAAAATGTGTGGCCTGGGAATATGAGAAATGCATTTTTTATATTTTAAAAAATGTGCATACAGCAGTTTTATACCATTTTCATTGAGCCTTATGTATTCTCACACTTCCTTGTTACCAATAGCTGATTTGATGATGCTTAATCGAGGTCAGCCACCTTGGACTTGTTGTGCTCTGTTCACCTGCATCAAACAAAAGGGTCCCTGAGGAATCACCAGGGCTACAGGCTGCTGAGCTACTTCTACTGAAATCAGAAAATTGGTTTAAAATTTTTTTCCACAGGCTACATGGGAGTGCTAGTTCCAAGCATCATCCATTTCCCTTCCGTCTTGGTAAAGAGTCTTCAGCAGCTCTTAGATGACAACATTGCCACAGCCTCAGAAGAAAGTTGCATTTTCAGATTCAAACTATGAACTGCTCGTTTTGTAGGCAACTTTAAACTGAGAGATCTTTCATCACCCTTTATCTGCATGATCAATAACAGCTGCAGGAACTGTTTTAAGAACTACTATTGCCTTTTCTTACTTTCTATTACTAAAATCTCTATATGATGCTATCCGAATAACCATCTTAATCACTGTGTTTCTCTCATCCTCACGTTGTCATCCCAAAGGCTAATAAAATCAAGGAACAACAATTTTTTTATCACATATATGATGCCTCATCACACACTTAATTTATAATACCATAGTTTTAGAATTATCAGAACTTAGTTGCATCTTCAACAGGAAGGATATTCTCATAATAAGAGGCAACATTCTGATTTTGACAGCTAGTTCCTGCCTTAACATATTATGGCTACTCTCACGTTCAGAAGGTCTCCACATAGATATGGACCAGTAAGGGTGGCTCTTACACAGACAGATAAACAATTCTGACTTGGCAGAAAAAAACCTAAGGACACTTATGTGTTTATTGTAACTCTTCTACCACATCCCGCTGACAAAGAATGTCAAAAAATGGAGGAGGAAACAAGGATTTTAAAATGTTTCACGTAGACATTAACACAGGGGACTTTTTTACCTTGTCTGTAATTATTTTCAGGTTTGGCAGATTAGGAAATTGAAGGTATGCAGCGAACTCCCACCTAACTTCTGTCAAACAAAGCCTTTATTCTAATCAGTCCATATCAATAAAAATCTCCCACTTTTGTATCTTGTCTTAAAAACTCCCTTCAAAACATTGTTTCACCTGCTCTGAATTAATGGAAGAGCAGATAGGTTTCTAATCACAGAAGGGACCTTTATTTCATAGTTTTGCATACAGCTGTTTGTTTTGAAAGATGTCTTGACTCCCAGCAAGATGACTATTTAAACCTAGCACACTAAGGAAATAACAGCCTAAGAACTCTTCCCTTCACTGGGTTAGAATTTAGCATAGAACCTTTATTTCTAGTCACAATAGTCTATGTCTGCTTGATGCTGCTTTCTTACAGACTTCTCTAAAATGACTGCATCAATCATGAGTGAACATCAGGAAGACAATCCGGATGCAAGTGGAATTCCTCCTGTCACCACTTTATCACTCTGATTAATGGGGTAAGAAAACAAGTTGCAACATCACATTCTTGCAGAGACCTTCCTGAACTTTTCCACTATGGAAATGTTCAGGCTTTTCCTTCGCTGCCTGGATACCAACCTGCATTCTAATTTTAAGCAGTGTGCCCATATTACACCTTCATTCTTAGACTCTAGTTGTAAGCTTTCTTGGGAAAATATCTCATTGACAATTGTCTGTATGGTGCCAAGACTGGACATATCATATACAAAAAAAACTCCTTATAGAAACACATATTTCAAATAACTCAAAATAATTATTTGATACTCATGCTACAATGCTGTTGCAGTCTAGATACTACAGAAATAAAGGTTCCTAGCCCAAACTATAGAATGATGCTCTTAGTGAGCAGGAAAGGGGCTGTGCTTCTGTTCATCAGTCATATGGCTTGTCAACTTCAGCCAGTACTAAGAGCTTAAAAAATACAACCACCCGAACCAAACAACAAACCAAAAACCCTCACAAAAAACAAACAATAAAAAAAGATTACAAAATGCCTAAGGAAGACATTTCTCACTCTACTGTGTTTTCAGCAGTATTTTAACTGCTTCGTCTTCAAAACACAGCCAATAGCACTTAATTGGACTGCTGAGCAGGACAGACTTAATATAGTAAAATTTAGAAAAACACCACATCAGAAATTTTACATAGTGTTTTCTAACAGCCAATGGCAAGGACAAAATGAACTGAACAGCTCACCAATTTGGAATCTGCAAGTCAACACAGTATCTTAATTTAGAGCTCTGGTATATCAGATGATCTCTTTGCACAGGAAAAAAAGACACTTTTTCATATCACAAACCAGGGAAGACAAAACCAGCTTGATTTCCTATACACAGTGGTGCTGGAGCAGAGCATCACTGAGTGAGAATGAGGATTACATGAAGAGTAAGAGAGAACTGCCTGCATTCCTTTTCATTCTGTCACTTGGCAGAAGGAGAACAAAGAAATCCGAGTTAAAAAGAAATTCTTCTATGCAACTCAACACCTTTCAGAAATTATTCTGGTATTGTACCACCTGGCTTATGGTAAAAAGCCAAGAGCAGGTCAGGTATCAGGAATGTCATACCTCCTAGAAGTATATAGAAATATGTACCAGCTACAAAGCATTGCCTCGTGGATCACAGATTGAAGGAACATTTATTCCTCTCTGTGTCCAACTGTGCAGAAATCACAGCTGGAATGTTATTTTCAAATGAGTGCTGGACACCTCCAGACCAGGCAGATGTTCATAAACTGGAGAAAAAGATAATAATATATAATAAAAGTGAAATGGAAAGAACTAATGAAATGGCTGGAGAGTTAAAAAGCACTGGGAGAGCAGAAAAAAATACTGCAAATACACTGACAGACTAAGTCCTCATTTGGAAAAGGTTTACTTGGGTAACAGACCAAGACTCTTCTACTCTTAATCTCCAGTAAGTATTCAAATCTATTTGTTCTCAGAGGGCTATAATTTCCAAACTACTGACTACTAAATGTTTCCCTAGTAGATCCGACCTTTGAGAGCAGTAAAATTTTCTGGCCGTACCTCTGAACTTCAAGATCGAGTGACAAGAGCTGGCATCAATCCTACACATTAACACAGTGACCCTGTGGTACTGCAAGCTGGGCTACATGTTGACAAATAAGGGGTAGGAGACTTATGAAAGAAGAGCTTTTTCAATCACATAGATGCCCGAGGTAGGGAAGGGCAGAAAAGATGACAAGCATCAATCTTGCATGGGGTAGACAAAGAAATAACCACTGTTATGTCACTTAGCTGTTAAAAGAACAATAGGAAATGGGTGTTTTCACTTTTCTGCTCTGTTTCATCTGCAGAGACAGGCCTAAGATGGATGTCTGAAGATGATCATGTAAAATAAATCCCAGAAGAAAAACCAGTCTCCCTGCCCAGCAGGTTTCTCCAGACAATGACACTTGACTTTCAAAGTTAAGGAGATTATTATCTTTGACAACAGGAAGGCAAATCATTAATCCATGTAGATAGTTCTGAAAGCTGTTCTGTTAACAGTAGCTATATAAAGATGAAAATAACTCAAATTGATTACCTCAGAGAAAAGGAAACAAAGTAAAACTGAAAGAGCATGATTACCTGGAAGAAAAAGGGATTAAAAGAAAGACTCAAAGAAAAAGAGATACTGTGAGACTGAAAGCAGCAAGCATGTTTGGAACGAACTTTAAAAGCAGCAATTTTATCCACAAGAAAAAGCAAGTATGGAAAAGGGATAAAAGGGATCTTAGCTCCCCAAACACTAATTAGGAAGCTTATTTCCCTAACAACTCCATACTAAGTTAGTGACATTACTTTGAGAGACTGACTTAGAAGCAGAGACTAAGAGGGAAAACGGTAAAGGGCTGGGAGAGACACTTAAATCTTTAAATGGGAACACCACCTTGACCTCTGATCTTAGGGTTTCATGAACAGCTGGTCCCATAAGTGACCTCTTCCTAAACAGGAATTAAAATGCAAGACCTCCCCCACCCTTCAGCCCCCACCTTGCTCTCCCAAAAGTCTTTATTTGTATATATGTTAACCCACCACCCATTTGGTAAAGCAGTTTCACAGAGGATGTGTCAGAAAAGCTGAGCAATATCCTCACAACCTCAGTGTACTTTTCAACTGTTTCTTATAAGAATCTCTTCCATTTCTACATGTAAACGATGAAGGTTTAGCTGGGAATGGAACTGCAATATGAAAAAAGAAATTCTGGAGCTTCTACCATGAAGCAGCACTTGCAGTTTTCCCCGATTCAGAAGCACAGAACAGATCTCTGGCAGCCCTCAATGACATGGGGAGATGGACTTTGAGATGGATTATCAGGAAAGCAGAGGAGCATATAATGTTTCTTTGGTGATAGATGCTGGCAGCTGAGGGAGCAGTGGCTTGCTGAGCTACATTAAGATGAAATGACAGTAAAGATCCACTCTCTTCTCCCAGGAGAATGCTGCTAATGTTATTTAACACTGGAAGTAGGTGTATACTGCCTTGAAAGATATGGCAGAATACTACACAGGAATTACTTACAGTACCATTGTGTCCAGGATGGCCATTTTTGTTGCTCCTTCTCATCACCTGTAATCTGTTAGAAATGTTAAGTCAAAAATGGACAAGTCCGAGGTGAGGCACTTAGAAATGGCTGGCTCTTGCTGAAGCAAAGGCAAGAAGAAGAAACTGTCCCTGCAATGTTATTAAATAATTTCATAAGAGGGTATTCAAAACTTTAGTACTCCAAGAACAGCTAGCAATGTCTGCCAGCTAGAGAACAAACTCATCTGGGCTGGTGGATCAAGTATACAGGCATTCAGGAACTTTCATTTGTTAAATCACACACTGGAAGATGTGAACCAGCTCTACTGCATGGGGAAGAACAGATGCTACTGCTGCTGGTCTGAGCAACAGGGCATGGAAAGCCAAGTTTCTGCAGAAGTTTTGAAAGGATCTTAGTGCCAGCCAGCACAGTCCACAGCCCAAGCCTCAACCTGTCAATCTTGTCAAATTGCAAGCTGCAAACACTTATAACTCCAGAAGAGTAGGATAAGACAAGTTTCTCCCCATTTCCAGCAGAAATACATAACGTTTTTATCTGTCCTGTCAGCCAGTGTCAGACGCTATAGAATCCTGTTCTTCAATTATGTGCTCAGGCTGCTGTTCTTCCTTTTTAATGAAATATTTTGGTGTTGCTCTGGCAGCACAAACAAGTGTTAACAAGGGGCTCCTCTCCAAACAGCCATGCCAGATGACTGGGAAAGGCCTGCACACAACATTAAAACAATCTGAAAGGGATGCATACTGGAACAACAGAAAGCCAAAACACTGCTGTCTTTTGCTTTTTCAGTCTCTTCTTTTTCCACTTGCTACCAAAATAGTTTTCCCACTCCAGTAAATTAACAATCTTTTATTCTCTTTACTTTTTATAGCTCTTATAATTTATAGCACATTTCCCATTCCATCTTTATAAATTTACTTTGCTTCTCCTCCTTCCCCTTCCGACTAGAAACTTCTCAGGCTTCCATTAGTAAGATTTTCGTATTATTAAGAAGGAAGAAAAGCTTCTCAGAATAGATTAATTTGACTGTTCCCTCTGCTAATATGACATTCAAGCCAGCATTTCACTCATTTCATTCAACGTGTGGTCAGAATGAACTCTGTTAAGAATAATGCCTGCAAAATTGATTGTGTTTCAGTGCTCAGTGAGAAATAAATATTTATGCCTTATATTTTGGAATGAAATTAAAACATATAATATAAAATAATTCACAGAATTAAACATACAAAATGCTCTTTTTGCATTAGTGATAATTCTCAAATTTTAGAATGTAATGCCTTTATAATCCAGTCAATTAGACTTCACTGTTCCTTTGAAGAGCCTTGCAAAATACAGGAAAAAAGGCAGAGAATTTATCTTGTGCTTGCTTTCAGTATGTTCCAAAATTGAAAAGTTATGGTTATTAGAATATGAACATTCTAAAGAATTTCATCTGTAAGAAATGTCTCTTTTATAAGTAGAATTACTTAGAAAAGATTAATCAACCTTAATTTTTTTTTTGTTCATCAATGACACATCCATCACCAATTACAATGCTCTATTTTGGCATATTCCTCCTTTTTTATTGTTCATCTGCTGTCTGCTCAGTCAACTTACAAAATAGTTTTAGAAATGGTTATGTAAATACACCTCTCCTTACACATAATTATTTATAGTTCTTTTTGTTTAGAACTGAACTCATTCTAAATGATCCACACAATCTGTAAAGTCAAAGATGGGGTTGTATTTGAAAGTGACAACTGATGTGCTAAGAGAAATAAGAGAGGCAGCAAGGGCAGAAAACTGAAGGGCTCTGGTTGACTTAACAGGTGAAATGGTTGGATGCTGTTGTTTTACAGTGAAGATGGCTAGGGAGGCAGCAGGAGCAAATGCAACTACTGAGCTGGTACCAAGTAACAAGTGACATCCCATCTTTAATAGTGAACTATAACATACCTAGAATCAATTTCTCTACAGAAGAAATGCTTGCTAAAATAATCCAACATTACTGCGCTCCACCTTCAGAAGGTGGAACTATGAAAAAATTGAGAAGTTTAACTACCTTACAGACAGCATAGAGACTACTAACGAAGACAATACTGGAAATGCCATGATAACACATACCATCTGTTAGGAAGGGCTTGATAAAGAAGTCAATGTGACTATCAGTAAACTAAGAGAGACTACTAGCATTAAGAAGGCACCATTCAAAAAGCTGAATTTACAAGCCGAAGAAAATCACAAGGACCATAAATTCCAGCAGATTAAAGGCAAAACCATAATCAGACAGGCAAAACCAATTTAAGCAGTGACTAGAGAAAGGAATTCAAACCAGTCATAACTCCTCCTTCCAACTCACCAGAAGCACAAAATCCACCAGACAGTTCTGCGGGGTAAGGTTCTGTTAGGGCAAGAAATGGAGCTTTTATAGGTGAGAAGTCATTCTAGAGGAACTAAAGGAATTCCCTGATTCTCAGAGAACCATACAAAGAGAATAACTACAGACTAAACAACTTCTCTCCAGTTAAAGTGCACCATTTCTATTTGTGGACATGATAGACTACACTTCAAATAGTTTCTGAAAGAAACGAAAACTTCTGGGGAGAAATATTTAAGCCCTTGTAACAGAAACTTAGAGCAGGTAGATCAGTTTTACATCTATTCAGAAGGTATCATCTTTCTCATCTCTCTACAACTACCTAAAGATGGCTGTAGCGAGGTGGGGCTCAACCTCTCCTCCCAAGTAACAAGTGATAGGACTAGAGAAAATGGTTTCAAGTTGTGCCAGGGGAAGTTCAGATTGGCTATTAGGAAGAATTTCTTCACTGAGAGGGTTGTCAGGCACTGGAACAGGCTACACAGGGAGCTGGTGGAATCACTCTCCCTAAAGTGTTCCAAACTGTGTAGATGTGGTGCTTGGGGACATAGTCTATTGGTGAGCATGGTAGTGTTCAGTGGACAGTTGAACTTGATCTCAGAGGTCTTTTGCAACCATAATGATTCTACAGAGGGTCTTAAATGACACCAGGGATAGAAATTAAACCAAGTCATCTATCCTGTACAAATTCAGTGAAGAGATCCCTGTGTCATCCACTTTGACTATACAAGCTGATCAAGTAAGATAGGATCACAGCATAAGAAAGAACGCAACTTGTATTTCTGACATGCATGAACCTCGGAAACTGTATTTTTAAACAGCCAAAATGGTGTCTTAAAGGCAAAATACAGTTGCAGCCATAATTTTTTTTTATGTGGGTACTGCATTGGACTCTTCTGCCCCAAGCACTTGACAAACATTATTGCATTTGCTTTGTAACTTTTTCATGATGTTGGAAATGTCACCTTTCACAGTGCTCCATTACCTAAATCCAGCAAGGACTCTTAAATATTTTAAAGCAAAGTCTACATGCAAAATTAACTCAATTATGGAGAAGTACAGCAGCTGTTAAGCAGAAAGGGTACAAAAATGTTTGCATCTGATATACAGTACTTATTTTTACCACTCATATTGACTAAGGAAAGAGTTGCTTAGAAGGTCTTTAGTCCATCTTCTTCCCTCCATAAGTCCCCCCGATATATATATATATACACACAGGGGTAGGCTCTAAGGTTGTCAAGCCCTTCATCCAAATCAAAGCTGGGAGTAAGGACCACACAAATATATTACTGTGGGGCACCAAGGTATCACAGAATAACGGAGGTTGGAACTGAGCTCTGGAGATCAATTTGTAGTCCAGGCCCCCACTTGCCCTTTTTCAATCAGTTTACTCAGATACTATGAAGGACTTCATGTCTGAGGTGGGATAAAGCATTTAGAGGTCTGTTGCCATGAAGCAGCTGGCATGTGACTGTAAGTTCTTCCATCACACACATACATGCCCATAACCCATACAGGCCACCTGCAAGGCTGCAGGAGCACGAACAGTTGTAGCACTTAGCACAGAACTCACTGAACATAGTAAACAGGAATCTAATTTTTATTTTTTTTTTTTAAACAAGCAGCTCTCAGAACAGCGTTTTTGTTTCAGTGAGACCTAGATGTGCTTTCCATCCTTCCTCTACCCCAGAAAGTAAGCTTGCACAAACAGGGGAGTGCTGGTTCATGTCTTCCCCTAGGCAAGCTTATTACCTAGCTGTGTCTTTGAGACATATGTCTGTGTATGTGTGTAAGTACACACAGCTAGGTATATATAAACATCTATATGAAGATATATAGACACAGCTATACCTACATACTTTTAAATTTAATCTCAGTATACACATTCATACCCCCACACATACCTTTGACAGATATACATTTCATGAAATCGATCCAACAGCAGTGTCAACTAAGACTACAGTGATCAAAAGCCATGAGTCAGGGCCAACTTTATGTGAACAAAAATTGGCTAACACAGTACATAGTTATTGCTTCTTTCAATAACTGCAGTTCCAAAAAGCTGTGATTATGCATCAAGAAACTTCAGGGTGATCTTCACAGGACCACAATTGAAGGGTCCAAAATCTTCCTTTCCCATCCACAAAAATGGTTTTATAGTACTTCAGCAAAACCAGACAGGTATTTTATGCTAGTACGGAACATGTGAGCATGTTCAGCAAAGGCTTGTCTACCCAGTTATTCCAGAATAACTGTTCTGGATTTAATCCATGTAGACCTGCCTTTTTCTTCTTTTATTTTATTAGGCTGATCAAGGAGGAAGTGCTTGTCCTGAACCAAGAATACACAGTCAGCTGTTAATCTGGTTTCAATGTACAATTACTTTGCTCCTGTGCTGGGTCAACCTGGGCCGAACGCCAGGTACCCACCAAGGTTCTCTATCACCTTCTCGCCCCATACCTCCCATAGCACGATGAGTGGGAGTGAAGGAGATGGAAACAGCCCGGGGGTTTTAGTAAAGGCAGTTTAATAAGCAAAATAAAGAAAGGCAAGGCTACGTGCGCAAAGCAAAGCAAAACTGAGCTTTAGTCTCTACTTCCCGTAACAGGTGATGTTTGGCCTTCTCCCAGGAAGTGGGGCTCCGAAACGTGTAGTAGTTGTTTGGGGGTCAGACGTCGTCTTCTAACCGATACTCCCCCCCCCCCATTGCCTTTTATCCCTGAGCTGACGTCATATGGTATGGAATAGCCCTTTGGTCAGTTTGGGTCAGCTGTCTTGGTTGTGTCCCCTCCCAGGATCTTGCCCACCCCATCTCCTTGGTGCTGTGCCAGCCTTGCAGCAGTCACAACATCACATGTTATCTTCAACCCAAGGCACAGCGTTTCTGAAAACTGCTATGGGGACATTAACTCCATCTCAGCCAAACCCAATACAGCTCCTTACCTCCTCACAAGTTAGTTTTTTTTTGTTTTAGATAAGCCTTGAAACTAGATACTTTTGATATATCTACATCTAACACAAACAATGAATGCCAGCAAAAAAAGCTTCTAAAAAAGTGTGTAGAGTACACAGATTCAGACATACCCTCGGGTATGACAAAATGCCTTGCATCAGGTACGTGCTCACAAGCCTTTAGCTCAAATACACAGCTTCTGTCTGCTGAAAAGTGTGTATTTTCACAACATTTAAACAACATTTTTATTATATGTGAAGTAATTTCTTCCAAAAGGTATTTCATACTTATTTAAATATAATCTATATGGCAAATTTATAGAACACACCTGTAGGTTTATGTGGTAATTGTTTTCAATTTTATTACTGTAGCACAGGAAAAATGCTCACAAATAGTGAAGGTTTATAGCATCACTAGCACACAATTTGTTCACAAGCCTTGCAGTACATGGCATTTTTCTGCAGAAAACAGCTCCTAGAGCCAAGATGATTACAGAAGAATCTAAACCTCTGCTTCAGTCTGTAGGTTTAATAACTGTAAAGAAAAAGCTTGTGAAAACATGGATCGATTGTTCCATACAGACTCAGAAATTGGAAGGCATAACAATTTTCTTTTGAACTGCAGAATTTTTCATTAAAATGGTTGAGAACAACCAGAATTCTGGAATAGGGATTGGCAAATCCACTTACCAGCAGCAAATTGGAGACTCCCTGGTAAGAGGAGACATAACTCACCTTATTTTGTTAGAATTCAATTTCTATTTATCAGCCCTTTGTTTACAGGCTGATCATTCAATAGAGGGAAAGATGCAAAAGCAGCAAGGTAAGGAATTTGCAAAATTCATCCAACAAAATGTTACTTGGTATCAGAGAACTCCCCTAGCAGGAGTTATGGGGCACTGCCTTCTCCACAAAACACACCTGGCAAGATATCATGCAATGGTTGCTTCAGGCCAAGAATGCTGGTGCACAGCAGTGCACTGCAGAACTGAGAGATGGATTTCTTAACACCTATACCCTGCATTCATGAACTTGGATGATGCTGTGCACAAGAAAAAAGGCTGTATAGCAGGAAGGAATGGGCTGAAGAAACAGCCTCAGTCAAAATCAAGGGGCATGTGTGTGTCCTGGGGCTCACAAAGTTTAATGCAAAGGCCTACTACAGGTATTCTTGGATCCAGAGTTGTGTACATCTGGTTTGGAAAGGTATAACAACAAAGGCATTAGTGAGACATAACATCAAGTATTAAAGACTGGTATTGGGAGCTGTTAAGGATTGAAAGCTGGAAATAAACCAAGTGGCACTAGGAGCCAGAAGACTGCAGTGAAATAAAATGAAGTAGGACTGTGTGTATGCCAGAAACAGCCTTTTAATAAATAGCTGCATATTATTTTTTTCCATGGGTTTTCTATCTCATCCACAGTGCTAGATGGTCCCATGCTGGGAAAGAATGGAGGTGCATTGTCTGCAGGCTCCCTAGTTTCCTTGTTGCAGAAATGTCTACATTTCTAGTTTCTAAGGAGCGAGGCAGGGAGGGAAAGTGCAGGAAGGAAAACCATGTAACTGTGGAGGAATTGGATCCTGTGCTGTCTTCTGGTAGTTAATTCCTGCCTCACGCTGAACAAATACCTGAGATCAGGCTGTTCACAGATATTACTGTTGATTTTCCTTGGTTAGCAAAAAAAAGCTCCAGAAATTACCTAGATCGTTCATACGCAGGAATGCTTTAGCTGATGTACAAAATTGCTCTCTCTTTTGCACACTCCATTTTTCACTGCAGAAAATAATTGCAAGAGTGGAACAGCGAGTGAATTCCTTCTTCAGGCAACAGCTGAAGAGCTTTAGTAATGTGAACATTTCTATAATGCCATAATCTATCTAAACTGTGACTTGGAGGGGAAGAAGCACATTCAGTTTTTACTCCTAGTCATTCTTTGACCTCTATGCCAAATAAACAGATGGAGCAATGGTTATCAGCACCAGCTGTAACCATTTTAGCAGCATGGACTCCTGTCCAGTAGGAATCAGATGCTGGCTATCAAAACTTTTCAAAAAGGCTGCAAGCAGCACACAAAATGCAGTCAGTCTTTGTTATTTCCAACCCAAGCTGGTTTCAAGCCAGTGAGCTACTGCTGGAGTTTTATCCATGTTATCCTTTTAATCTATTCCATGAAGCACAATATCACAGCAGATGTAGTGTTTGAGGAATCCAGGAACTCCAGATGTGAGTATGCATGGAATACTGAAGAGATCCCTGGGGTGGGGAGGAAAGGTGAACAGCAGTGAAATAAGCAATAGTAACAATATCCTGACTACTCTATTTGGTTCTAGTGAAATTGGCATTAGAAAACAACTTCTGGAAAGCCACACTCTGAAGTATGAAAAAAACCACTACTGCTATCTGCTACACAGAAAAAATAATCACCTATTCAGTAGTGGGACTCAATTTCCTCATCTAAAAAGCTAAATGTTTCTGTTATCAGAGTGGTGCTGGACATCTCAGAAACACGCAGGCTCACGGACTGCACAAACTGGAGAAACATGTACATGAGAGTTTGTGGATACATCTGTACTGCAGGGTAAGTTGAGGTTTGAAAACTCAGGGGACCTGCAAAAAATAACTGCAAAAAGCATCAAGGAATTCAAATAACTTATAAAACAAATTCTCAGCTAGTGTAAATTAGAACAGGTCAATTGGAGGCAGCTATACCAGTGGAGACTTTCATTTACAAGAATGCTGTGCTGTGGGCTAAAAAGTTCATATAATTTGCAGCACACCTTAGAATATCACAGTATGTCAGGGGTTGGAAGGGACCTAGAAAGATCATCTAGTCCAACCCCCCTGCCAGAGCAGGATCACCTAGACGAGCTCACACAGCAATGTGTCCAGGCAGCTCTTGAATGTCTCCAGAGAAGGAGACTCCACAGCCTCCTGGGCAGCCTGGGCCAGTGCTCTGGCACCCTTACTGTAAAGAAGTTCCTCCTCATGTTAATACTAAATATCCTCAAGTGATCTTGTGCCAGTACAAGACCTGAAAGCTTTGCCTTACAACTGAAATACTTAATAGTTATATAGCATACTTGCTACAGAGGATTACTTCACCTTAAACAGTCTGTACATATATGGTGGAGAAAAAAAATTTCTCGTAGACATCAATTAAGAAGCTAATTAATATGAATGACAAGCCATCTTAATAAGAGTTTTAATAGCCAGTGCATTTACCAGCAACCAAACACATGAACAAATTATCAAAGGCTCCACGTTGATCAGCTTTAACTGCAATATGAATTCTGATCCTTGGGCATAATTTTTCAAACTAATGCAGGGGCTGCAATAATACAGAACTATTTTCTGCTAGCTTAATATGGATTTTTAAAGCTTTTTTATTTTAAAGTGATAAATATTCAAAGGTAACACATCTGCAAGGGCTTACTCCTCTCCATATTGACAGAATTCACAACTCTGCCTTTGGCCTTATATCAACAGCAATGGGGACTCAATTACTCAGCAAAGCACTGTTGTATACCACCATGCTTAATTACAACAAAACAGTGCACTATTAATACCTAAATACAATCTCATTTGAATAGTAAAGTCTTTAAAAAATGGAAATTAAGAACTATGAGGAAGATAGTTCTCAACTTTTAATGTTTAATCTTAAAATATGAGGAGTCTTTCATCACTTCCAACACAGCTAAACTAAATAAGGCCCTTATGCATTTGCTTGTCCTCAGATCATAAAATTGTTTTTAAAAACCTGGAAGATGCATAAACTTTCAATCAGTGATAAATGTAAACAATTCAAAAACTGGCTGCATTTTCTTTCACATAATAGGAACCAAAAACATTACACTTGAGAAAATATTTTAAAATGCATACTAAAAATAGGAATGTTTTCACAATGGAGCTTCATTTTTTATAAATCAGCAACAAGACATCTTCTAATGAATAGGCAGTGTAAACTGGCCTAGCTTCATTGATTTCAGGGGAACTGGGTTGTTTTGCAACAGCTCCGGAATGGACAGAGGCTTACACTATGCTCCAACACACCCCACCAAAAATGATGAAAACTATAAAAGAAAACACTCCCATGCTTTTCTCTCCAAGAATGAGATGCACTGTTACATATGAGACATTTTTAAGAGACACAGATTAAGAACATTCCGGTACACAGTAAAACAACAATAAAAAACAACCAAACCACACACAGCATTTGTAAATCCAACAGTCTAGACAGACCATCATCTTGATGTCTGAGGCATCAAAAATCATAGGATCTACTTCTCACTCCGTATGTTCTTCCCTCCTCCAGTTTCACCCTAATCCTTAATTTAACTCATTCAAACATCCCTGCCAGAGAAAGTCAAAACAATGATGTCAAATTTAAGAAAAATGCAGAAGGTGTTAAGCATATCAATACAGTGCCAGTCTACGTGGCAGGGTATTAAGAGCTAAGCTGAATACCAACCATCTCACCCAAATAATGTTCAAATACAAATAACTTTCCTCCTTTAGTTACTTTATTCATCTGCAACAGTACGTTGTTTTCCTTACAGAAGGTCTTAAGGTTTCACTTCACATATATGCCAGGGTCTGACATTTAAAAGAAAAGACATACACAACAGCCACGTTCGTCGATCTGTCACAGCTCCCAGTGTAAAGTGCAACAGCATTTAATTTCACGGTGAAAAGACATCACAGGTTTGCCCTCCATACACTTTCTTGGTTTATACATCTCTGCCTCCCATCACAGTTAAACTGGCCTTTCTAGAATACCAGAAATATAAAGCAGGTATTAACTTACCTTACGCCCATCACTTGCATGGCAGTTCACATTTAANCATTTGCTAAGCAGCTGGATATCAAAGTATAGTACATTGAAATTTGTAATTTATACTCTGCCAAGAAGAATGTCAGATGGCTAAAGGACCTTCTGAACATTTCAAAACCAAGGGTAAATACAGAAAAGAATATTAAATTTGCAGTTAAGTGTATTACAAAAGATCACACAAAACCAACCCAATTTCTCTCCTTAACCTGATCTTACATTTCCTTTATCTAATTTTACAGATCTTCTGAAAGCCATTTGCCGAATTAAATAGATTTTCATAACATATGGTCTGTAACATTTGGAACAATTACATACTAATACCTACAAATTTTTTGAGAAGGTTCAACTGTCTATATCAAATGGTCTTGGTGTTGTCAGAAGGAAGGATGAAAACATCTTTGGTATATACAACTGAACTTTACACCTTTTGTATACAGGCTTACTTATGCTCTGTTCCAATAAAGCCTATTTTCAAAACATATCCTAAAGGTAGCAGTAAAAACCAAAAGAAAAACAAAAATTCCAGTATTTAAATTGCCCCTAAAAAGAACAGTCACAAAATGATAAAAAGGATTTAAGCAGCTTAAAGCAAAAACTCAATATTAACCTTCTAACCACCATAGTGGGGGATTTCAATTACATAAACAGGCTTTTCCATTTGCACCAGACTGTAAAGTCTGAAGAGATTTATGCTAATGAAGTGGTTTATTTGCATCATTTCATGGAAAGGCAATGACAAAACATCACTGTTTTAAAAACCCCTTTTCCTCTCCTACTTCCACCCCCAAAATATGCTTTATATTCTAAGCAGCACTCACCTAGCTGCTTCCAGGAGTTCGTCCTTCTTGTATTCACCTAAATGATTGCAAAATATCATGCTGTTAGCATTTGGCAGAAGACAGATTAAGAAATGCAGTAGGCAGCAAATACAGAATTAAAACAGAGAAGAGGAGAAAAAAAGCCCACACCCCGCTGGGTGATGGAGCTGTGACGTTAGCCAGCTTGTGGAGGCAGCATCACCAGTACCTTGGAGACGGGCAGCAAATTGACGCATCTTCTTGTCCAATCCTCAGATGGAAAGGCTTGCTTCGGACAACCAATGACTGCAAAATCTTGTGTCCAGAAACACAGTCCCACTGATAACAGCATGTCAGCTGAAGACAATGTCCCCACCCCCTGCCCTATTCAGTGTGTCACATTATACTTGGGAAGCATAATAAATTCCGAGACAAAAGCGAGGCAGTGCAGCTTTTTAAAAGGTACAAATTACTGATCTCCAAAGCTCTCACCTGCCTATTTGAGCACTAGGATTAGTCTTCACCAAGTTCTTCAGAAGAGTGGTGATTATTTTAAAATATTCCAAGTATTATATCATCAGTCACTCTTCAAGAAAATATGCATTTGAAATAAAAAGCACAGACAAAAGAGCATGAACTCCACAAGAGATTTTTTTACAGGACTCTGAGATTAGAGATAACCACAAGCAATGTTAAAGCAACATTTACATTTGAAATTCTGAGTTACAATAGACAACTCAGGAAGATTGTTGCCCCACAGGATTAAAATTGCATGTGAATATCCTAAAAAGAGTATAGAATAAGATGACCTGTGGAAGTAAGATGGTATTCTACAAAGCTGAACCATGATGACATTGTCCAGTAAAAATTTAAGGGAATTTTGATGCAGAGATTAGAAAAAATAGCCTTTTAGCAGCTTTATAAAGTCACAGAGCAGAGGGTATCCTAACAGTCAAAAAATGCAGGGCTTGAAAAACATATCATATACCACCTGCCAGAGAATTAAAACCTCTAACCGCAATGCTGTAAGTAAAACAGGAATATGAAGCTGTCCTGCAAAAAAAAAAAAACCAAACCAAAACCAACAACAAAAAAAACCCACCAACCTTTCTGTTGCCTTCTATGTGTATTTGTAATAAGCCTTCACTGAAACTCTCATTAGAAAAGCCATTAGGCCATGAGAAATGCCAGTCTGGACTGCAGGTAAACTAGAAGGCTCCTCTGAAAACAATATTCCTCAACAGAGAGATTCTCTAAGCTGTAGAAGGAGGGTTGGCATTCTCATCCATCACAAACAGCTTGGTACTCCCCCCATTACAGCTCCTCCAGATACCAGAAGGGAACAAGAACCACAACAAAACTAGCCCTCTCTAGGGCCTTAACAAACCCTGTTTAGTTCTACATTCTCCCTTCACCCAAGGGGGCAAGGAGGAAGAGGGCAAGTACACAGAATCATGCACTTCCCACTCTATTCCCCTGACTGCAGCCGAGGAATTCTCAAAGGTAGTATCTGCATCTTATCATACTGGTGAATATTCCTTTCAGAAATGTTTAATTGCTTCCTGAAACATTCAGCTTTGGCAATTCACAACAACCTGCAGTAAGGAGTTTCACCATGCAACTACCTCTCTCACAATGGTTCTCTCAGAGTGGTTTTGTGTTGCTGAACCTCAGTGACGGAGCAGATGAGTTCAACACAAAGGTGAAGAACTGAAACCAGCATTTCAAATACAGGCCATGAAGGTTAATTTAGCTTTTGGAAGAATTTACATGACTGTCTTAATAAAAACTTGATAATTAAAGAAGTAAAATGACACAAAAAATTGACTGCCTTTATCTTGCTGCTACCCTCCAACTTCAGAGGGAGTTTCTGTCTACCACTGGCAACTGCCTTTTCAAGTCATGTACATGTTCTTCTTTATTTTAGTGAGGACAGAATCCTGGGCACAGTTATGTGTTTCGTATCAATAATGAGTGAAAAGCTCTGGCTAGCGTGGGGGGGGGGGGGAGATACTACTACTACTACTACTACTACATTACTTGTGTAACAATCTCAAACAGCTAGGTTTCCTGTAGGAATGTTACTGGCCTGTTCTATATCAACACTTTAGGGCCCTGATCAGATAATAAGATCTGGTTTGGCATTGCATCAAGGAGGTCTAACCATGCTTTTGAATACTATTAGGTTAGAGAAGTGAAATAACATTTTTCCTTTACATTTAGTAAGCTGGTACTTGAAAACACAGAAGTCCTTTCCTCAAGTACCTTAATTAGTGAAAGCATTACTGACCAACAGAAATGGAAGGCTGTGGCTCCTAATTTAGAAAGGTTCCACTATGTTTAAGTAGATCAGTTCCTTTTACTAAGTGATATTTTTTAAAAAGGTATTTACAGATACTGTTGAAATTCATACAAGCAATTACTGAAATTTGTCACAGCTCTCCCACACCAATACAGATTAGGAAAATATTACCTTGTCATTGCCTAACTTTATTACTTTTAAAGAGCCATCAAATTGTGCAAAGGAACACCAAACGTTATACAGGCGCTTCCAGCAAACCCTCAGGTTTGCTAGAGAAGGCCAAGTGTGCTCCACAGGGCTCTGCAATCCTGGCCAGGAATGGCATGAAGGGGAAGCCCTTGGCCACTCAAGCAGGCAGCTGGTGGACTGCCACTGAGCTTAGAGGGCTGGCTGACAGTGTGAGGGAGAAATGGGTGGCACTGTCCGCAGGACCGGCTGCTGCTGGCACAGGCTGTGTTCCCACAAGGGGGCTCTGCCAATACAGCTCAAGACACTTGGCTATGAAGCATATCAATGGCCATCTTGCAGTATTTGGCCTAATAAAATATTCATTTGCAAAGCATTTGAAAACAAACCATGCATGCTTGTGGCAGAGATTAATTCCAACTTCTGAGTCAAAGTACAGGAATATAGACAATCAAACTCACATAATATTTCTGTTCAAAGAATCTTAAACTGTTTGCTTGAACAAAATAAATAACATCACTCAGAGCTCCTTTGAGCAGCTTAGGATTTAGTTTTGCAAAAGGGCATCTGCAGAACAAAGCACAAGTTACAGCCAGAATTACTCCTCCAAATCTCTTAGCAGTTGCTAGAATTAAAAGAAAACCATCCTTCTAACCAGTGTCAACAGAGAGGATTTTTGATAGCAATATTTGGATAGTACAGAGTTTGTCTGCCAGATATGTGAAAGTTAATATTTTTAGACCTTGCCACAGCAGACCAAAACTAAAATACAAAGCTGCAAACAATTTTCATCTATTTGCTACCCAGCCCTTCCACCATGTTTCAGTTCGACCTGTCCTTTCTGCGTTTCACGGCAAGCCTAAAGATCACACATCACCACCTCCAGACACATTATGCCACATTGGGTAGGTAAGAACTTGCTGGCTGGGCCTCCCTTCTCCATACAAGAAAGCCCAGAGTGGCAGCCCAGAAAGGCTACTAACTTCTTCTCAAGGAGAGGCACTGAAATTGCTCACCTTCACATGCTGGGTAGCCCAGAGACTGTTGGCCTGGGAATTTCTGAAGGCAAGGACAGAAAGGATGTGCAACGGTGAGCAGAGCAAGCGACACCAAAGCAGCGTTCCTGATTCTATATTGTCAGACAAAACCTGGTAGGTAAGCTGAAACTGCTCAGTGCCTGGTGTTCACTGCATCTGAATCAAGTTCATTGCTTACAGCACAGCATCCTTTAAACCATAAAGTTCTCTACTTGCTCCCATCTCTAGATCACACTGCTGCAGCTCCATTTATGCTGCATGGCCACCAATGGTAATCACAGATAATCACTGTTTCAAAACACAGCTACCACCAGGCAGTTAACTAACCCTATCTCCAACCCCTCCCTAGAGAAAACCAATTATCTCCAAGACCTCTGATCAGCTGCTGTGAACTACAGCAACCATGGCTCCACACACTATGCAGCCACTGCTGTACCTGCCCCAGCTGCATTTTGCAGTAGTTGATTAGCAGCAAATTCTTATTAACTCTCAGACATCAGTGGCTGTTTGCACCAGTGGTTAAACAGATCAGTAGCTGAAAGCTCAATGGAGATCTCGGTGGAAGACAGGAGAGACCTTGCTTGCACCGAGACAACATACAGATCTGTAGCCACTTAGAATCTAATCACAGCTGATTAAAGTAACTGAAAGAAGAATGGAGTATTGAGCTGGAGATATACACAGACATATGCAAGAACATTGTATTTGGGAGAAAGAAAGACAGATGTGTAGCAACAGCGACAGGCTTTATGGGCTCCTAATGATAAAAGCTGCAGCCACAAAAGCACAACTTGCTTGTGGCACCTAGTCTCCATCAGTCCTCCTGTACCATCAACCTGTTCCTCCTGCCTCCCATCTTCAAGGTGCCTTTTTCTGATTTTTGTGTTTATCGGTGCCACATCATTATGTGGTGTTACATTGGGTCTTAATGAAAAATCTAAGTGCAGCACAAATCAATTCTGTTATTAAAGTTACAAATCATAATCAGTCAATCCACTTCTAGCCTTAATTCACTAGCAGCCTTTAAATTTTAAACTTACTAGATAAGTCTGTGAAACATGACCATCATATAGGTATGTGAGATAAAAGAAAAAATCCCAAATTCTTGAAAAAACTAACATAATGAATCAATCCTACTGTGTACTTTACAAATAACCCAATTTCGCTCTCAAGTGTTGAAATTTCATGTCAATACTGCAAGCTGGAAAAAAACTCCACTTATCTGAACATGCACAGCATAAACCAGTAGTGCTTTCTCAATGCATCTACATTAAGAAAAAAGGTGAACTGCTGTCCTCAATCTCTACTTCCCCACCTACATGTCAGTTAATACAGAAACCAGCCAGAGCCAAAATGTCAACCTGGACAAAGCAGTTTTTGTACTATCATATTATCATGTGTCAGTTCTCCACAGTGAGGACAATGCCCTAAAAATCAATGTAATTTTCAACCCAACTGAACAATTGAAGAGAAGGAACAAGCTGCACATCATGTGGATTCACAGTTACAAATTAAAATCCACAGGCTATTGATAAACAGTGAAAAATTTTACATTAGCCAATGGTAACCTGCTTCTGAGATACGTGACAAGAGGATGTGGGCCTGAGGAACGCACAACTATGGCCACAGGCTTGGGACAGAAGAATCATGAGTATCACAATTACAGAATGGTTGATGTTCAAGGGACCTCTGGAGGTCATCTCATCCAACCGCCTGCTCAAGCAGGGCCACGTATAGCAGCCTGCCCGGGACTGTCTATGCAGCTTTGGAATCTCTTAAAGGATGGAGACTCCACAACCTCTCTGCGCAAACTCTGCCAGTGCTCGACTCATTGACTTTCCAGGTAGTAATCTCTTCAGGACCACCTTTATTTTTTTTTTTCCCCCATGGCAGTTGCAGGTCTAGGAGCACTAAAAGTCAGAGGTGAANGGCCACAGGAGACCCCAAGTGATTTTCAGACTGTGCCTGGAAATCTTACAGAATCATGTGGTAGCTCTACATTTTACTTTGACCACGTGCAGACTATAGCTCTGATGGCTGCCTACCCTGAAAACCTGACCTCCTACTTTTGAAAATACATGTCCTATATGAAGATTGACAAGACATTTGTGAACAGCCCAGCAGTCTTTCTTTCAAGTAAGTATTCACGATTATTCAGCAACACAGTGGACATGAAGTATAGCAGTAAGACTGCATGTATCAGAATCTCTCCTTTTTCCTCATTTAAGTGTTTCTTGTGCCTTTCCAACTGGGTACTCTACTAGCAGAGGAATGAATGTGGCTGCTGGGTAAACAGCATTGGTATCCTGATGCAGCTAGGGGGCTGAGAACTTATTTTTCCATCAGATTCATTATTTCATCTAGCTCAAGCCACAGGCACTCAAATGGGTCCCTGAAAACAAAGTGCCTGGGCAAAATGGTGCAGCTAGGAGGGAGGGAAAATGGAGACTCTGCATTTGAGTTGGTATTGCTACAAAGCAATCAATCTATGGACTAGAATCCAAACACACTTCAGTGAAGAAAAATATCATACAAATAAATTAAAATGTACTTTTTCTCTGCAAGAACAGGAGGCTTTTAGTGCTTGTAACAGACTACCAGGGGCTGTTTGCAAGGAGGGAGTGTGTGGTGTGTGTGTTTTTGTTTGTTTTGTTTCCTTGAATTTTTTTTTTTACTACACTACTTTTATATCAAACAAATTCTATGTTCAGTATGGCTGCTTTTGGAAGGGTCTAATCACACCATTAAAATACTCATCAACTCCTTCTTTCCTTTTCAACTTTTTCTTGTAAGTAAAATGGAACAGCTGAGACTAAAATATGGAGTTAAATCAGAGCAAGGTATTTTTACCATCCAAAAAGCACAAGGTTGTGGAAATAACTGCCTGACAGCAAAATTGTCAACAACAAAAGAAAGAGGTATGTTGAAATAATATCCTTTGGGAAAAGGCATTTATAACTAACTACAGGAATTACAAGAGACATATAAGAAGAGGAACAAAAATAATTTCAGATTGTTATTATACTGCCTTACTTTCCACTTCTTTAAGATTAATTTCTTTATGCCTCTTGCACCTCTCCACTCAGCTTTTTTCACAGGTAAATGGGCTGATTTTACAAGCTAATAGGCTCAACCAGAAACACAGCAAGACCCTAATTTTAAACTCTTATCATAGATGGAAAGCATCAAAGCAACTCTACTATATGCAAGAGTGACAGAAAAGCAACTTGGGAAATAATGTCTTCAAGAAGAAGTTGCAGACAAGAGGGACTGTTACCAAGAAGGAAAGGTTTTGTAGCTTGACTTTGCCTCTTCTGTTGAAGATAAGTCAGGCACTGTGCATGCAGATTCAAATTAGTCATTTGTAATAGAAATTTTCAAACTGAAAACAGCCCAGCTAATAATGAAGTGCTTACAGGCACATGTTTTAAAGGAGAGGTGGGAACTAAGAAACAAGCAAACATCTCTTGGGTTTGGCTACAACTCCACCAAACCACTGAGCTAGCAGCATCCAACACATAGTAACTTTCAGTTTAGGTGGACAGAGCTCAAATCCAGAGCACTCCTGATGATTCTAATAGAGATAGAAAGCTGGATCTCTTCTAAAGCCTGGCAGGAAGCAGACGGTCAGGAAACCCGAAGCTTTGTATAGCACAGATTGGCAAAAGCTCTGCTAGAGTCTTAAGTGATAGCAGAGGTTCTTATCTATTAAGCCATCAATTCAAAGCACATATATTATATAAGCAGATACAAGATATAGAAGTTATTAAATGCCATCTTCATATTCAAGTATAAATTATGTGTACTTTATAGGTTTTGGTCACTNGATGCCACTGGCTATCTTGGCCACAAGCGCACATTGCTAGCTCATGACCTCTTGTGAAATGCACATGGAAATTTGGATTTTTTGGTGGATTTTGTTGGTGCGGTTTTTTTTTTTTTTCAAAGCAGTTGAGCCTTCCCCCATCACTTAGCTCTTCATGGCTAAGGCATAGGCAACATTCTCATGGCTTACCTTCTTCCCTTCATTTTTTGTATTAATTCCAGCTATCAGCAAAGCCAAACCTTCAGTGTAATTCTAACTATTCCAGTGATGCATATTAATATCTAATAAACTGTGCTAGTCCTAATCAATTTTTCCAGTAAGTGCTTCTTTCTCATTTCAGTATGTCTGAATATATATTTTTTTCTTTGGATTTCTAGGAAATGTCTCCAAAGGAAAACAAATGACTAAGAAACTTTTTGTCAAAGACTTGAATACAGTAGAGGTGGATAGAAAGCCAAATAGTATGTCCAGAACCAAGCAGGAAAAATAAGCTTTCACATTAGTGCATCCTTTTAAAAAGCCTGCTGCCTTCCCTGTGTCCTTACAAACAATCTCCTCATGCAAGGTAATATTTTCATCCTCCAAAACATTCTCTAAAGAGAAACCATAAAAATGCCTGTTTATAATTTACACACAGCATGGAAGAAAACTAGCAAGAAATATATATATATATATATATCCCTCAGGAAAGCTATATTGTATAAAAGCAAGCTCCAAAATTATACTTCATCATCTAATCCTTCTCTGAAAAGAACTCCAGAGTGAACACCAGCAGACTAAATTTTGCAATCTCTCTGATTTTCCCATTGAAGATAAAACATGCTAGCAAGCTGGGCACACTGTGTCTGAAAATCTATAGCCGGATTCAAAATTGAAGCATTTATTTTAACCAAAAAATCTATACTCTTTCAGATACAGGCAACATGACTGATTTTGTACAGATTTAAAGGAAGTGGGGTTTTTAATATTTGCTTGGAAATGAATGAGACACATAAAATGTACATATGCGCCAAAGTATTTTTTTACTGACTTTAGAAGTTTTTTACTGAACAGTACAATCCTTCCTCTGTATATCTGAAGCTGCCCCATGTATCTGAATTTACTCTACATGCTTGAGAAAACAGAGGCTGCCACCTTGTAAAGATGCACGGATGTTGCCATGCTTGCCCTGCGGCACATACCATGGAAGGAACTCAAATCCAGTTAAATCACTTCTCTACCTCCTAGACAGAAAATACAAAACATTTCCTATGCCTCCTGAGCCAGAGAGTACCGAGCAGAGGAAGGAACTCCTTTGTAACAGAAGGAAACACAGGGCAAACCTGTTGAACAAACAGCAATGAAACCACCAATTCTGGAAGTTAAAGAAAACAACGCTGCAACATTTTTATTACTAAGAGTAGATATATCATTAAATATTTAAAAATAGTCAACTTACTTTTATGCAATACTTAAGCAAAGCACACTTGGAATACATCCTTACGAAAAGAATGTCAAAACAGAGGTAATAGATTTTGTTATAATGAAAACAATTTTGTCATGCCAAACAGGAAATTATTGTTAGTTTGTAACAAAATATCTCAACTGCTTTTCCGCTAACATTAAAGCCATATAACTCAAATAATTCCTTGCTGCTGCAGGCAAATTTTCCCTCCCTGTGGGTTTTTATTTGCCAGTTAAGAGTCAAAAGACAGTTGGAAACTAAGGAAAAGCTTGGTACAATTTAGGGGAGAGAGAAGACAGCAGCATAACTAGAAACAGAACAGGTGCATTGATATAAAAGATTCATGCTACTACACCAGAGTAAAGAGCACCTTTGAAGCATCCTTCCCCTCCCTTATCCTTCCCACTAGTTCTTATGATATAAGAAATATATACTTCAAAGCAATGGTTTCCTTTGCTTTGTCTCATTTTTTAAAATTATCTTTAATGCCTTTTCTGAACACATATTTGCTCTACCAGTGATCAGTCACAGTAACTCAGATTAAGCTTCACCTGGTCTGAGCAGTGGTACTCACACAGGCAGAGAGCTGCTCTCTGCCATCTATGTGACTAGGGGTGCATTGAAATAAAGTTTGGATTTATGGAAAATATTTGGCATCTAAATCTGCAAACTGTTGCCCTCTCTAGAAAATATCTATGAAAACACCAGCTAGGGGGAAATAAGTTTGTTGTTTACATTCAGGCACCTTTTGTTACTCCCACTGGAATAATATACCACAGGATGGAAACACAGCAATAACAACAGCTAATGTCAATATGCAGGAGACCTTGCTGCCAAGGATTACATTATTTACCAATAATGAAAAAATAATGAAATACTACATAGAATTCATGTTTTGTAAACATTTTCAGTCCCTTACATCAACCTCATAGTTTTAAATGCTTTGCTAGTTAGATGTCTGATAGAATAAAACACCAGTCTGGAGGGTGTACAACAGTCATCTAGTACAACTGCCTAACCACTTCAGGCCTGACCAAAACTTAAAGCATGTTATTAAGGGCACTGTCCAAATGCCTCTGAAATACTGACAGGCTTGGAGCATCAATCACCTATTGAAGAAGCTTGTTCCAGTGTTTGACCATCTTCTTGGTAAAGAAACGCTTCCTATGTCTAGTCTGAATTTCCCCTGGTGCAGGTTTGAACCGTTGCCATGCTTCCTATCACTGGATGACAGGAAGAAGAGATCAGCAACTCCTTCTCCACTTCCCCTCCTCAGGAAGCTGTATAGAACAATGAGGTTGCCCTTCTGCCTCCTCTTCTCCAAGCTAGACAAACCCCAAGTCCTCAGCCACTCATTGGATTACACATGATTTCTTAAAAAAAAATCTCATTGCCCTAAATGGCCATATGGTTCACTACAAAGAACAGAAGCAGAACAGCATCACAGGCAAAAAGAAGGCTGATAGAAGAAAAGAGATACTAACTCATTAAAGACAAGAGCTTTAGTTCACCAGACTACTGTCATTATGTTTCACCTCCAAAGGAAAGCATTCACTCTTCAATTTTTCATTTATGCACAGCAAGTTCCATCTGATGCGATACAGAGCTGCCTGTTCAAGAGAGTCACGTGGTGACTCTGTGGAAACCAGTCACCAGTTATGTCCAGCTTGACACTGTTGATGCACCACGTGCACTTTACTGCACTGGAATAAACCACGAATAAAGCACCTTCCAAACAAGATGCTCCCTCTTCATTGCAGCACAGAAACAAAATACATAAACTGCATGTATCCTCAGCATGAGAGCTCTGCAGGTTTCTGTGCAGAACAGCAGTGAAAGGTAGTTTAATTACATTCTGCACAAAGTAGTCAAAAAATACTGCTTTCCGTTCTCAGTTACTTCAGTAATTCTCACTACATTTAAAGACTCTGCTTACTTCAAATAAATCAAAATATAATTGGTCAAAAACCCCCACACCTTCCTTTTCTGATTAATGTACTTTTAGAACCCGTTCTTATTATTTTTTACATCCCTCATCAAGTTCAGCTCCATCTGCGCGTTGGCCTTCCTGATCCCATTCCAACACTTCATGGCCATTTCCCTGTACTCTCCCCAGGCCACTTGTCCCTGCTTCCACTGCCTGTGCATTTCCTTCTTACACCTCAGCTTGAGAAGTAGGTCCTTGTTCAGCCACACAGGTCTCCTTCCTGCCCTGCTTGATTTTTTGCATAGAGCAATGAAGAGCTCTTGCGCTCCAAGAAGAGTATTCTTAAAGAACTGCCAGTTTTTAGAATGGTAGGATGAAAGAAAGAAAATATGCAATTTAAAAATCTGTACCTGATAGAATAGGGAACTATTTCAAAATACATTCAGACTACAACATTTCAAAATATATTCTTGAAAATGCTACAGTATCAGTCCTCAGATCTCAAAGTAGTGTGCAGTACAGTACTGGACCAGAAATAGCTTCTATTCAAAGAACAGATACCTGACAAAAGAACAGTATCTGTGAATAACTGTCTCCTGGAGATACCTTTTGAGTACTTTTTTTGGTTTGCAAATTATTTTAAATGGTCCTTATGTATTGAGCCATTTATATTACTGGCTCCCTTCCCCACATCCTCTAAAAAGCCTCAAATCATTGCTTGTACTCTTTGAAGAGTAGAATTCTGTGCTCGTCTTTCCCCAACATCTGAAAAATTATGCTGTTCTCTCTGGAATATAACACTTCGCTCTTCTGCCAACAGGGAAGCCATCAAGCACCAGTCAGTTTTTCAGCTTCCCTTGGCTCATTCACTGATTCTATACTGGTACCTCAGCATCTTAATTTCACCCTTGAAAGATGCTTCATCTGTGAAGTACTACAGACACTTCATTGCTACAGACAACTAGCTGCAATTTACGTATAGAAAAGACAAGCTCCTTCATGAAGAAATAATGTGTTTTTAATGTTTTACTCATTCTTGCCTTGAACGCTAGCTGAAGACAGAACATCCTTCTTCTCTACTTTGGCAGCACTGGCTTTCTTCACTGGCTTTCTTGACACTAGCTTTGCCTCGATTCTTAATCAGGATGGCAATACAGAACATGGAGACAGAAGAAAACCAGTAGTAAGCATGTAGAAATGGAAACTGAATAACATCACAAAAGGAAAACAGAGTTGAATGTGCTTCTTTCTATGCACCATCCAAAAACACTGAAGGAACTAGCACATCATCTTTATTGAAGTTCTGGCAAGGAATTTTCATAAATTCACCAAGATGGGTAGCATCGCTGGTTCAGTGCCTCCTTTTAAGGGGAGATCGATTCAGGCAATTCCAGATCCACATGCTTGACCTCAACAGCAAATACAGGTCAAATACAATTCTCAAGGAAAGATGACAAGAATATGTGACAGTGTCAGAAAGGTAAAATTACCCCAAATAAATCTTTTATGCAATTACTGATGGTTCAAAAGGAAAACACAGGACACCTTATCCATGCAAGATACATTATAAATTATTAGTTCAGATGGGGATTAGTACAGGTAAGAACATTAAAGAACCTGAAGGGAAGACAAATCAGGTAACCCTTGAAAGGCAAACCACTGAATTGAAAGTAAGGGAGTAGCCTACTCTGTGGCTTGAATTATTTATTCCTAATACCTTCAGTTCTGCAGGAATACCTTCAATTCATGCAGTGATCCAGCAGGGTTGATCACTACATTAGCCACAGCAGCATCAAGGCTGCCATTAGATTGAATTACAGATTGAATAACAACAGCAAAACTCATTATGAATCCAACCAAATCCCACAAAACTGTGACACAACAAAGGAGAGAAGTAATCCAGAACAACCAATAATCACTTTGTCTGTCCTTGTGGAAGCAACTGAACCAGTCTGCTCCAGGGATCACCAAAACATTCACTTTTCTTTGATCAGTGCAGCCTGACAGGAAGTATTTTGTATATCACAATTTTCTGTTAGTCCTTGCATCTTTTGCATATTTATACTGAACAGTCACCTTCTTTTTCCTTACTGGACTTCCACCAGCTCCTCAGCTTGCTGTGATAGTAATATGCCATCAACTCTGTACTATCTGCACATGCTTTAAAAAAACCCCCACAAGTACCATTCATAATATGCTTCTACAAATTTTGCTGAACATTCAGGCTCAGATCACAAGGTGAGGCATTTTGTATGCTCTTCTACTTTGACTCAAGGCCACTTATCTGTCTTTACTATACAGCCACATTTAAGCCTCCATCTAAATCTGTAGAGAGAGGCAAAGAACTGGACGATCTGTACATATTAAGTGTCATTGCTGACACTGGAACCAGTAAGCACTAAGTGGCCATGAATACCTTAAGGCTGGAAATTATTGAGTTCATAGCTAGCATAGGAATGATTTCTGAACTGGGCTCTCAACAGATATTTTCTCCTTAGTACTCTAACACTTGCACGCTAAAGCACAGTCAATTTATTAAGCAGATTATATGTCATGATCCTCTGTAACAACATAGGTCTTAGACTTTATTCAGAAAGTTCCATGGGGTTCAGCTTCCTCTGCTTCAGCTTTAAAAATTATCCTCTGGTTACCTATTTTTCATAGATCTGATCCTCAAATGTACAAAGACTCATTTACTCTGCTCTAGCAGTGTAAAAGTATCCTGAAGGTCAGATTTGATGACCCTTTTGGCCAGTAGTAACAAGATGCATGAAAAATCAATTATCTCTGTATTTACTTACATCTATTTTCAGTCTTTCAAGCTTAATTCAGCTCTTTTTCACCTGAACTTTTAGCTATATTTTATTATAAATAAATAATTTTATTTATATTTTTCCACTACTGAGAAGCTGTAGGTTAGAAAATGCTTAAGTCCCCAAAATAGTATGGTTAGAACATGCTAAATTATGCCTAACTTGACACATGCATGTGAGCAGCCCTATTGACCTTTATGCTCTCATGTCTCGTGTCTGATGATGCAGCTTCAAAGAAAGGCTATCACATTTCTTTACCACAAAAAAAAAAGTCCTTTGCTCTTCAGCTCAAATGTGCACTGGAATGAATTCTGGTCTGCTACCCTGCACTGTGCTGCCATGCTCCACTGCAAACATATACCTATTTCATTAAATGTCAGATTATCATGGCTCTCAAGGAAGACAGTACTGTCTGCCTATAATATCTCTAGATCTCTCTTTTTGCATTACTTTGTCACCTTATGTACAACTCACGTCATTTGGCAGCACAAATCCCAAGTAAATGACTCCCCTGCAGCCACATAATCAATTGCTCTACCTGGTGCTACTGCCACAGCCAATCTTCTTGCCTAAAATGGTCTACATCTGCATTGGATAATGGAGAGGCAGCGTGACAATAGTTATCAGTCTATCTAAAGCACACAGCATTCTACAGGAACAAACAACTGTGAATACTGAATTACAAAAACGTGGACTCTTTCTGCATTGCATGCAGTGCGAAATCTTCAAATTAGACAGGCTAGCATAGCACATGCACTTCTTTCAACTTCCTCATGGTGCAGACTCAATTCTGCCATATAGTTAAACCTATCTAACCTCTCGTTGGCCAAGCAGGAAGAGGTGTACTTTGACCCTCTGGATACCACTGGAGGAAAACAGAAAAAAAAAATATAAGGACTTGTTTCAGACATAACTTTCTCAGAGCACACAGGTACCCAGAAACACAGAAAGAAGCCTAGACAAAGGAAGAAGTTCTAAAGTGTGATAGGCAAGGAAAGAAACAAAACAGGACAGAGATAAAGCTAGTCTTGGACAAGAGAAAAAAGGGTTACAGAAAGGAATTATTTTAATATTGAGAAAGATAATAAGAATCCTCCAGGTGAATTAAGCTGTACAAATATTTTCTTGATGTGTAGCAAATCTTTCTGAATACCCTCAACATATATACCAACAAAACAAAATATTGGAAGTAGTGACTTTGCATCCAAATCCATTCCAAACAGTTACGACACCCATAAAACATTGTTACAAGTGAAGTTCTTCAATCTACCGTCAGCAATAGTAAGATTCTCCTCAAGGCAGTCTTTCTCTCAAGACTGCACCTGAGAAGCAGGACTTTTAATCCATATTGATCTGACAGCTATGATACATGCAAGCATACACTCACATTTGGCAATAACAATATCACAAGGTGAACATATTCAGGATCTGGTGATATTCCTCAAAATCTTCAGCCCTCTAAATGACAGCAAGATGCATTGCACCTGCATACAAGCTTAGCAAACACCTGCAAAGACTGGAGGAATAAGAGCAATAGCAGTATTGCAACCTGCAGCATACACTTGTGTTCATGCAATACACAAACATCTGCAAATTCATACTGATGCTATTCCTCAGTTTGTTAACAAAGCTATGATTGATCCAATAACATACAATAGTATTAACTATAGCATGGTAGGATCAGAAGATTTAGAGACAATAAAGTCAGGCATTATAGCAGAATGAAAAGGAATGTGACTGAAAAAAGATAAATCCTCTAAGAAGAAAGTACCTTTGGCCAAACATAGAAACACCTCTCCTTATTTCTGCTAAAGGCAATGCCAATCCATAAAACTACTGTAAAAGTCTGTGTTAGCTCCGTGACCTGGAAGAGTTTAACCAGAGGGCTGTAACCAGACTGGCTGACAAAGGTGCCTCTCAAACTTCTGAACTCTGGTGTATTTACATAAGCATATTATTCTAGATCTAGAAAGGACTTTCAAAGTAATCTTCATCATCCTGACTTACTGCAGTTTTGTATGTATACTGTAGCAGTCCTTGAGTGCACCACGTGGATGTCCTTCAGAAAAATCCACAGAAGGATGCACTCCAGCTGCTAGTGTGTGCTGAGTCCACAGGACTGGATCAGACTAGAGTTACCTGAGCAAAAACAAAAAAAACACCACCCCCCCACCACCCCCCAAAAAAACCAACCAAGCAAGACCAAGACAATTTAAAGAAAAACAAAACAAAACAAATGACTATTTAGAGTTGTTGACAGGAGAGGCAGCAGAGGCTTCTAAGGCTTTATACTTCCAAAGCAAGGAACTAAATGTGACCTGGTAAGTCTACTTAAAAATATACAAATTCTGTATACTAAAAACTTACCTTGAAAGAAAGCAAGTAGCAGAAGAGGAAACTGAAAAAAGATGAAGGAAAAAAGTACAGAAAATAAAATCTAGGCTTGTTCATAGGAGAAAAAAAGAAATCACAGAATCCTGTGACCATCAAAATAGCCATCTCTACATAAAGGAAGAGTTGTCACTTCAAAGTTTCAGGTAAAGCAGCAACAAGACAAAAAAAAAAGCTCTTCAGTATTTTATATAATCTCACCTTGTAACAAAGTACAGAAACAGCCACTATATTAAGAAGCCAGAAACTAAATTTTACCAGTATATAGAGAGGAACGATGCTATTGTCTACTCAAGGCCAGCTCTTTTGACATGTCCAAAAGGGCCAACAGCAAACAATGCCAAGGCACTGTTTCTAAGCTGTCTCCTAGTACTAAGAAACATAACCTTTATCCCAAGTTATTCCATGGTATACCTCCACTCAGTACATCAGAGTAATAGGTCTGACAGTACTCAGCTGCTTTTCCCTGCCCATTCTGAGATGGTTAAACATGCTTCCTGGAGCAAGGATAGAGAAGAAAGTGATGCTTCCAAATGCTTACATCAACATTTGGAAATGAAATATCTGGGACAAAGGCAGGAGCCTTGCCATTGCAATATTTTATTTATAAAGCCTGATTACTTAAAAATAGAGTTGATGCCTCCCACCCTAACTCTTACTCCTGCTACATTTTAAATCAAAGGGGAAATCCTACAATTTACCATTCACCAGTTATAAGGAACATGATGTATAGAATACTACTAACACAGGGAAAAGGACGAGTGACCTCCTGGTTAAAGTCTGTTGCTCTGCAGAACAGAAAGAAGCACAAGTTACACTGGCACATAAAAAAAAAACAGAAGAGGTAGCACCAACCTGAGCCCTGGGAGCCAGACCTGGAAAATAATTCTCTGTCAGTGGTCTTGACGGTACCTGCAGTATTTCAGAGGACAACTTTCTTCTCAGGTCAGGACGGTTTTTGGCACACTAGTAACTAGATATTAACTGGTCCAACCTCCCCTGCAAATATACCTGTGTCTGTCTCCTGCAATCAGGTTCTCTTGTTGCACCAGAGAAAGCCAAAAGCGCTTTGTGCTTTCTGCATCACAGCATGCACCCATTAGGAATGGCTCTATAGAGCCATTTCAAGATCCCTCTCCTAATAATCCTAAAAACCAGAATGAACATGGAAAAGTTACAATAGATGAGAAATTATGCACTTCCTAGGGATCTCCCATGGAGAAAGGAACAGAGAAACATTTTAGAAGCATACTCGTGAACTTTTAAAGGATTATTCTGGTTGTGATGCCAAAATCCAGAAATTACTAGCTAAAGTACTAGCTCTGAAGTCTCTGAAAAATGTTAGAGACTTACTGGGACAGGAATAACGTCAGGAAATAAAATTTCTGGTAAGTAGTCACACAGCATGACTTCCTTACCTATTAAATGCAAGACTTAATGTGCTCAGTTTTATTTAGATATGTTCTATATGGAGCAGTAGATGCTTTCTTTAAAGTAGAAAGTGTTGCTGCAGAATACTGATGCAATGTCAGGTGAAATCTAGGCACATTTAAATACTTATCTAACTTGTTGCTGGCACCGTAATGCAAAATGCAATAGAAATCACTAAAATTCACAGCAGTCAACAATACAAAAATGATAGCTGCTCTTCGTGCACACTTACAAGCTACTATTACGTTCTGCATTTGTATCATCTCTGAGAAGCTGAAAGATCATGCTACTAAGAATGGCACAGACTGTTTAATTACATCTAAAACTCTCAAGAAAATCCTATGAATTACTGCAGAAATGAGATATTTAAATTTTTTAAATTACTATTTGTTTCTTGCAAGGACAGATACGGCTTGAGAAAACAGTACCATTACTCACATTCAGCAGTAATTCTTTTGAGGGCTCAAATCACAAATACTTAGATAATCTTTCATGCCTGACTTCTGCAGAGGCAATATATTTTCTAGGACAGATAATGTAAAAAAGAGCATCCAATAGCCCTGTTTTAAAAACATTTCACATTTTGTATGTATTTTTTTCTGGAAAAGGTTTTGAGCCAGAGGAGGTGTATCCATTTTTACACTGTCCTCAATTACAGTAAGTTTTAATACAAAGATAGCCACTTGCAAATTTAGGCTGTTCTACAGTGAAAAAGAAGAGATTATAACTTTTCTCCACATATACATGGGTTGTTTTTTTTAAAAAGCTGACAAATATATTTCAGACAAAATTACATGCTAACTAGAAGCAGAATAACTGATACAGTCACACCATGGACCCAAGGGGCTTTCTAGTAGTGGCAAAGTTAAATAACTGAGGTTAAATTCCACATGGCTGTATTTCAAATTAGCCTGATGGCAATGTGTATAGAAACACAGCAGCTATCAATCATTACAGCAGAGGCTCATTTTGTGAGCTGAAGTTAATACTGTTTATAACAAACTTGAGTCTCAATGTGGCCAGAAGGAGACTTCATCCGTCTAGCTTTCAAGCTGTCCTGAGAGTGAGCATCAAGGTTTTTGGTAGCAGGTGGTGCTGCTGGGGTGGTCTCTCTGAGAGAGGACCAGGGGTTGCCCTGTGCTGGACACAGCCACTTAGAGCTGGCTCCAACAGACCCGCTGCTGGCCAAAGCTGAGCCCATCAGCAGTGCTGGTGGTACCTCAGTGGTAATGTATTTAAGAGTAAAACAAGCTGCACAGCAGCTACAAGGAGTGAGAAAACATAAAAGGAACAGCCCTGCAGACACTCAGCTCAGAGAACGAGGAGGGAGAAGAGATGCCCCAGGTGCTGGAGAAGAGAGTCCCCCTGCAGCCCAGGGCAAACCATAGTTACACAGGTTGTCCTCCTGCAGACCATGAAGGATCATGCCAGAGCATGATTAATAACCATCTCAGGAGTTCACAATCCACTTTGACTCCATGATTAAACAAACCTAAAACTCATTCTTCAAACAACTAGCAATACAAACAAAAAAAATCTACATGTCCGTTAGCACTGTGTAGGTTTTCCTCAGGTCTCCATACTTGCAACTGCTTATTCCCCAAAAGACTCTTGGTTCACTGTTTTGACAAACAGCATGGAATACATCCTTGTCCTGATTAATATAATTATTCAGGGCAATACAGCCTTTTTTGGGTTGGTGAAAAGACCAGCTTCCTATGGTCAATGGCTCCTTTCTCTGTTTTCAGAAGCATGGAGAACAGTGTTTCCTTCTACCAGAAATAAAGTTACTGACTTTATCTAAAAATGGTATTTTTCTGAAACTTCAAGATAACAGTATTGCCTAGTGATTCTCATTAAATCCACTGTTACTTAGCTGTACATAATATGCCCATCACAATACGTACTTCATAAATCTTAGGCATGTCCTGTATTCTGGCTTATCAGGTCTGCCCGCTTTTCCCATGTGTTAGCAAGCAAAATGGTCTGTGAAAGGCAATAAAGACACCTAATTTTTAGAGGCACCTCATCTGGAAACAAGGTGTATCAAACAGAAATAGGAAAAAGAGTAACGAGAAGGAATGCAGAGAATAGCCTCAGGGTCCTCCTGCCATTTCTAAGGCACTGTTGGGAACTGAGAAAGGCACAGAGGGAGAGACCTGATAATATGAACTTTGCTGTCGGTTTGCTGCTTGCATGGAGCCAACCACTCATGACTTCCAAGGTCTGCAGTTTGCTATTGTGATCAAACATTTGCAATTTTAATTACTACCAGTGTAACTTTTTGTAACTACTGACAAGGAGAACTTTGCCATTCCCAAAGGAATAAGCTTGGGGATACGGAAACAATTTCCTAACGAAGTGCTAAAAGAAGCCAATTAAACAACTTGCTCACTGACGGTCCTCTTCAACCAGCAATACATCTATACGTGCATAGAAACAAGGGAAATCAGAGGAGGAAAGGATTAACAAACCATGCTCTCTTCTATGTCCTCAAAAAGAGAAAGTATTTTGTGCTCTTTTTATCTATTTGATAAACATGAGAGGGTTGATTTGCTTATTTTATAAGATAGTTCTTGTCCACTGAGATAGCTTGTTCTTGTGATCAGCTATCAAAGATCAAGGTCACCTGACCTAATCACAGAACTTCTGTTGCCACAAGTCATCTCCCAAGTTGTTTAAAAAGACTAATACATGCAACAGTGAAAAATACTTGAGTCACGTATGGCCTAATAAGTTCTAAAAATTACAGAAACACTTATCATCCAAAGCACTAGGATCTGTGGATTCTGGAACGAAACAGCAGAGAAATAAGCTTATTATCCACAGAGGGAAGCCTAATCCTAAAACGTTTCAGACTAATAAAATATCAAGGCACAGCCTACTTTTGTTATGAAAAGTAATATTAGACTATGAGAATCGTAACAGAGGATAAATCTTCTTTTGTCCAGGTTTTGGGCCTGTAAGATGTTCCAAGGAAAAGTAAAGTGACAGTGATGTCTATATATCATAACTATAACTTATCTATAACAAGTCTCAGCTATGCAGTCTCTAAATTAACACTGAAAACTATTATTCCACTCTGAACAAAAATGTAGTTACCTTTGTGAGACAGGAGTAGGAAAAGCATTGTGGAAAACAAAGGTTCTTACACTTACTGGCTATTTATGAAAGATAATCAATGGCATAGAACACTTACATTCATGCTCCATGGTCTACTGTTTTTTAATTCTGATTTTCTAAGTGTTGCAGCATAACTTAGTATCATTTATCAATGCATTTCCAAAGCACTAAAATAGTTTTGCTACATTTATATCTTGCCAAATGCATGAAAATTTTCTATTAATAATGTGGTACCAATTCAAAATTTTGTGTCTTGGTCCAAGACTGACAATGGATTAACAATTATGTTAAAATTAGGCACTGTTCAAAGTCACCAAAGTAAAGCACTTAATTATATAGCCCCCCTTCCCACTAACTCTGGTGTGTCCCCCTGCAGCTTGTCACATGAAAGAATGCTGATATTATCCCCTTCCCCCATCATATCTAGTTTAAAGCCCTGTTGATTAGTCCTGCAATCTCCTGAGCAAAGACCTTTGTTCCCCTTTGAGAAAGATGTCTTCTGTTTGGTGTCAATAATCCTGGTGCTGTGTAGGCCAAGCCATTATTGAAGAACCCAAATCTGTGGTGGTGGCACCAGCCACGGAGCCATGTGTTGATGGACTGGATGTGGTCGTTCTTTCCTACATCATTGCCTGTGACCGGAAAAATAGATGAAAAGATAACTTGTGCCCCAGAATCTTTCACCACTCATCCCAAGGCCCTGAAGTCTCTTTTTATTCCTCTAGGACTACTGGTTGTTACTTCCTCTCCTCCCACATGGAAAATCAGTAGTGGATAGTAGTCTGAGGATTGCACCAGGCTGGGGAGTTTCCTTGTAACATCCCTAACCCTGGCTCCAGGGAGACAGCAAACTTCCCTATGATGAGGGTCTGGTCGACATATTGGCCTATCAGATACTGAACTATCAGAGGTTCCTGCCAATACCACTGTAAATAACTACATCCCCAAAGGAGAAGACTGCACCGCAGTAACTGTAGGAGGCTGTGGCAGAAAGCTAAAGAGGAAGGAGATCCCATGGTAATTCCAGGACCAAAGATATTTGAACTGTTGACGCCCCATTTATATGGGGAGCACTAAGTCAGACACATCTTGTAGGCTGGAAGTATGTTGTACAGAGACACAGAAAGGTTTGACTCACATAGAAGAGGTTTGAAGGACAAGTCCTGATTTTTCATACCTGAACACAACAGTTTCATAAATATCCATCAAGGATAGTACTCAAATTTATGAAAACTCATCCATCACATTAAAGACATGCTCTCTACAGCTCAGAGAGTTTAACTTAAATTTTTAAAGGGGAAAAAAAACCATTTGTGTCCCTTTGTCCATGAAGACAAAAATGGAAAATGCAGAATAATGGGTCTGCCTGCTTTGTACTGACAGGAAATACTGCTTTGACCTGCATTATTCCTTTATATCCACATAATATGCTTCTCATAAAATAAGTGCATGCAGACAAAAAAAACTACCTTAAAGAAGTAACTTACTTTTATGTTATAAAAGCTGGAACAAGGCTTTATTTGTCTGTTCACAAGATGTAGGCTACAGCCACTGCCCTCCAGTCACACCCCCAGCACCCCAGAGCAGAACAGCACCCAGGGAGACCTTCATTGGAATGGCCTCCATCTTCGCTCTAGATGGTGAATGCTGTGGTTCAGCTTCAGTAAGCAACATTTAAATGCCTGAATAAACCCTAACTTAACGCCAGATCTTTCCTGGATCACAACTTGAGTGGCTCAGCATCTGGCAGGATTGAGCCCTAAGGACATATACAAGAGGAAATTAGCAATTTCCATTTAAATGCTAATACTTATTCTTCCCAGTGAAAACTGAAGTATAACCAGTGACCTCTCCTCACATAACCCAGCCTTGATTGTTACTTAATGATCACAAGGAATAATTAGAAAGCATGAAATGAAGCTAATAAATCTTCTGTTGAGCCTGAAATTTCCAACAAAAGTACACAAAGTTTCCAAAAACATTTCAGTCTGATTTTTTTCATCTTAAACTAAACTTTCTATGTTCTTTAGTCATAAATCCACATACTGGCACCACACAAATTAAAACCCTGAAATGTTCAGCTACTCAAACGAGATATTTTTCAGTGCTACCTAAATAATCTAAAATACATCACACTATGAAATTCATGTTCATGCATCAGCACTATTCATCACAGGATCTGTTTGTGTTCCAGTGATAAATTAAGTAGTAAGACAAACACTATGAAAGTAGTTTTTCTCCTTTCTTACTCTGGCCTCCTGTTTTCTTTAGGGTTTAGCATATCTAAGCTATATGCTATATTTTAAGTGAAGGTAAATTGAGGATGATTTTTGTTTGACAATTAAATAATTTTAACTAATAATTTCTTTAAAAATAGGCATCAAGCCTGTGCTTTTCCCCCCCCTCGCTGGAAAAGGGAAAAAGGTGAAACAAACACAAGCTCATGAGACTCCAAACTCTAGGACAACTGAATCTTCGCAGTCAATACCTAGCATTACTTGTGATGGTTTCAATTAGTTAGCACTGAAGCAGCTATTTAATTTAGTAGAAACTTATTAGTTTATCTAAAAACTTGTAACAATAAAAATTGGAAACATTAACAGTGAAACAGTAAAATACAACATTCTCCATCCATACATTTCTTACCACTATCCTCTGGCTTATTATCACATGCAAGTATACAGTGCATAAAGGATGCTACAGAACAACAATTCAGCAAAGTTGTCCATGGGCAATGGAAAAATGTAGTAGAGATCAATTTCAATAGCTATTAGTTACCAGGAATGTACAATACAGACCATCTGTAAAGACCCAAACATGCATCTCCAACTTAACAAAAATTCATCTAATCAGCATTTAAAGAAAAAGAAAAAATGTCAGTAAAGCATAATATCAGTCAGTAAAGGTAAAGAAACAAAGATGAGTGCTTTGATGCACTGTGAAAATTGAAATGCTTCTTATACATTTCTGCTATTACTTTCCTAGGGCAGCATGGAAATTACATTTTGGGCTCTTTTACTTAGGAAGATTCAGGCACAGTCTGAAAATCCCTTGGGGTCTTCTGTGGCCCCTGGTGCAATAACTGTGCTGACAGCAGAGGGAGCATTAAACTCATTGCCCACCGTAAAGTGTGGGGAGTGATACCCATGTTCCTATANGAGGAGCGTGGGTGGAGCCCTCCCTGGATCTTCGTTCACGAAGCCTAGCCATACATACTTAAGAAGATTAGAACTGAAAGACTGTACCTAGGTGCTTCATGCAAGCTCTGAAAGGATTTGTTCCTTTAACAAATTAAGGGTTTGATTCCACTCAAAGAGCTCTTACTAAGTATTCCAAGGGCGTTCAGATCTGAAGTTACACTNATTCCACTCAAAGAGCTCTTACTAAGTATTCCTAAATTGGTATTAGGGTAAAAAAGAAAGCTGAAAGAATGAAAAAAGAGGATGGGGTAAATCAAAACTATGCTTTTCATAAAAGCACCAATACTGAATCCCACAGCACCACCCCTTATTTGATTACCTGCACAGACTACACACGTAACTCCTTGCCTAAACAGAGGACACAAACAAGAAGGAAAAGTCATCTGATATAGCCAGTCAGCCGCATTCCAAAGAAGCCATTTCAAGAGACAAAACCAAGTTTAAACAAAAGATCAGGACGATAATGCTCATCTCTGTAACAGAAAAAAGGGGAGAAGCTCTCATTATCCTAAAACTAAGCCCTATGAAACAAGGGCGTTCAGAGCTGAAGTTACACGAGGAAGATATCTAAACAAATTAAGGCATGGAAATGGTAAATTTAGGCAGCAGAACGTATGTACTGGCTCACATAAATCCCTGCACACATCCTTCAGTAAGAGATTAAAGAAATTATGTAGTCACGGAATTAGAACCGAAGTACTTCCAAGGATCAGATACTTAAAAGCAGGAGTTACTTGTGTCCTTTATGACAACACACATTAGAACTTGTATTAAACAATCCACCATACTGAAGGAAACATTTAAATGTCCTCAATTATGAGAGAAACTGAAGAAATTAAAAGAACCTAAGAAAAACTGAGGGAATGGGGAGTAAAATGGGTAGACCGAAGGAGCGATGACAAAACGACCAATACCAAATATAAAACATCTGGAATTATACTGGAAGCTAAGCCACACACTTGGGAATTCACCATTTCTTTAAATGCTCCCATAAAACTTTTAGCTTTTCTGCCATTACAGAGGTAACATAAAACAAACTTAGCCTAAATAAAATCTGGATTTAAAAAGTGCCATGAAAGCTATTAAATCATCACTGTGTAAGTCAACCAGATGTTATACCAGAGCAGAGTGCTCAAATCAGGATGTTATCTTCAAGTAATGCAGTGACACAAAGTGGAAAGAATTAGTGATACCAGAAGTGCAACTTCATTTCCCCTGAAGTGAAATTTTGGATGCAGACAGTCTAAAGAACAAGGACTGCTCTTCGTGAAGAGGAAATACAGCAGAAGTGCACAGAAAGTATGGCATGGCATCTAGAACAAAAAGAACTGTTTGCCTTTCCTTTCAATGTGGAAACACAGAAATGTGAAATGAAATTGAAATGCAACTATGCCAGAACTGAGAAAGGCAGGCATATCACTTGTAGCATGAGGAGTAAGCTGTGCACTTCCTTCAAAGTGCCAAAGTGGGAACTAGAACAAACACTAAATGAGATGTTTAAAAATTATATATTTACAAATCTAAGATTATAATATTACAATTTTATGATATTATATACAATTTATACATTACAATATTCTCTAAAAAGAAAAGACAAGATTTATAAATCCATGTAGTTAGAGCTTCCAGATGAGGGCCACCTTAATGGTAGATTTTATGTTAGGTCTGTGCCACGAGTGCATTTTGCCCACATCTTTCCAAAGACTCAAAGAGCAATGCACCAGCATTCTCAAAGAAAAACTGATACTCTTCACTCTCCAGAAAGCAGATGTGAAGTATATCCATGGACTTCAAATGTAAAAGCATCACGACACCCACACCAGCGAACTAAAGCAGATGGCTTGTTTCCTCTTGAGAAGGCCTTGCTAAAAATGCACCTACACCTACCTTAATGTTAAACAAGTAACAATCATAAAAATGTAACATTCAAAGCACAAGTAAGAGCTGGAAAAGGCCCTTCAGATCTCTTGCCTGAAGATGTATGCCAACGGCCTCTAAGAAATAAGGCAGATGTTTTCTGCAGGGCAAGGATATTCCTCAACTGCTAGGTTTCTTGCATTTTTCTCTAAGACAGCAGACCCCAGTGACACCATCAGAAAGGTTAATGGCCCAAACCATTCTAGCAGCCTGCCCTCCTTACTATTAAAAGGCTTCTCCTTTTGCACTGATGTTTATCGTAATGTTTCTTAAAGACAGAGGCTACACCAGGTCCAAACAATCTGATTTCAGAGTACACTATATAGAACTAGATCAAGAAATGCAAAGCGGGAAAAGGCTGGCACCTCACAAAATGAAGTACTCGAGTCTATCTAGAGTGCCTTCAAAATCCTAAGAGTACCTGAAAAGAAATGCCACTAAGCCAAAGGGAAATCATAGAATGGTTTGGGTTGAAAGGGACCTTGAAGATCATCTAAGTTCCAACTCCCCTGCCACAAGCAGGGACACCTTCCACCAGACCAGGTTGCTCAAAGTCCCAGAAAGAGTATGGGACTTGAGACAGTCAAGCTGTAAGGAAAAGTAAAAATAAAACTAACCTAAACTAATTTATTCTCTTCCTGCTAATTTTCAAATGGATGAGATGCACCTATAATCCACTTTCCATTCTTTAAAGTTAAGTAAACTTTTTGTAGTGAAATACCAGGATTTTTCCCTTCTTGCAGTTAAATTATGCACAGATGGCAACTCACTTTTTTTAAAGTGCAAAAATTTCAATAAATGGATTATGCTTCCCACTTAAATTAAAAAGTTGACATGACAAATAGATGAAAACATGAATCTTCATTAACACCTCTGGTAACCTTAGTCCAGCTGTACTTTCACTCACTCAAGCTGTCAATCACACTGAAAAAAATAGAAGTGAGAAATCCTCGATAGGACCCAAGCACTTTGTTTGTAAAATACATTATTTTGATAGTAAGTAGGAAGATCAGTTTTGTTTAACCCTGAAAAACAATTCTATTAACAAATAAAACATTACTTTGTATCCAAGGAATAATCCTTGGAACTGGAGATGCAGCAGGTTGCAAACTTTTTTCATTTTGACCTGTTTCAAGGGAGTAATCCTTGAAATCAACCAAAACCAAACTTGCAAAACAGCAGCACAGATCAGTGAAGAATGCATTATCCAACCAAAGTGCCTTCAGCTCCTACTAACAGCTTTGGAAGCTGCTCAAGTACAAAGAATGACCATTCACACAGAGGAAGCATTTCCAAATAGCATATAACATGGGTAAGTGGCAAAAAAGCATCACTGCATGAGAAATCAAAATAAATCATTCACATAAATCATTAACAGTATTGTCAGCTCTTCATATACTGCACAGGAAAGATATAAAAGGATATTAATGTTTAAAGAGGCAATAAGCAAGGTAAGAGAATAATGAAGACTAATATGACTTGTGCAAAAGCTCCCAAAGGTCCAGTTCTGGATGGGAATCTCAGAGTGCTATGTACAGTGACAAAGACGAGTCCCCATCTCAGAAACCACACGCCCCAAACGCAATTAAACTAAAATAAAATTAACTGAGATACTAATCTGATGTGTGTAACAGCTCTGGTTTTTAGATGTGACATGTTTTTGGAGCCATTTCTACCACATCAGCCTAGAGGAAAAAGGAGGATTACAATTCTTTTCTGACAACCTGATTCAGGAGCAGTAAAGGATGCTAAGGAAGAGAAAACAAAAATTATTCACCCTATCAATTATGAAGTGCTAGGCTTGCACAAATGCTGTTTATCATGCAGAAGGGGCAAAAAGACTGCTTTCCTGTTTAAGCAGTAAAAAGAAGATTCCCCAAGCCTATTTATATATATATATACACACACACACACACACACACGGCTGGAACAGAGTGTTTAATTTATACAAAATTCACTTTAATCTAGAAGAACTTTTTAAAGCCCAATTCCATCAAAATATTATCCTTTCATTTGGATTAGGCATCCTTTATAAAAAACATTTTAAGAGAACGTTGCCAGAAAATCCCAGAAACTACTGCCTTATATATTCTTTCTGTAATACAGGATAAAAAGATACTATACATTATTCTAGACTGGTGAGAAAGAACAGAACAAATCATCATTGATTCAGCATTTGCTGCCGGAACACCAGTAATTTTTTATTTTTTTTATTTTTTTTTTTTTTACACAGCAGGCATATGCATTTTAAAACCACATAGAGAGCTCTTTGTCAAATTAAAATTTAACCTATTACCAACAATTTTTCTGTTCACTTTGGCTAAGTTGAAGGTGAAAGACTAGTGACAGTTCATTCACAAAGCAATTAATACCAATGCATGAACTATGCAAATACTTGGTCAAAAAAGTAAGAGGAACCTTGCTTTCCAACAATCAGTACAGCAGCAATGTGGAAAAGTCTATTACAGTCATAGATACTGATAGAAAAATGATCTAAGTAACACCATGAGAACAGCCTTGAGATGCATGCTGTTTAAAGATGCAAATACAGTAATAATTACAGATTGTGCTTTCAGGATCACTCTACTTCTAAAAGCTATAAATATGAGCATTTATAAAATCCCACCATTCAACATTAAATACTGAAAATTAAGTTAATACATCCTATTCATCCTTAATCCAGTAATACCTTTAAGTTCTGATGCACCTAATTGCAAAGCATTGCTGTAGCTAAAGATTATCCCAGGCCAGACAGATTCTAAGAAATCCCTTAAGCCCCCTTCTTCCAAAGGGATGAAGCAACACCTGAAGGTAACAACATATGGAAAATGCATGTGAAAGCAGCAGCCTAACAGAGATACTAGAATGCAGTGCAGCATCCAGAAAAATTAAGCTCTTCATAGAAAGCTTCTATTTAAATGACATCTGTTGTCAGCTTTTCCATTTATTGTGCATCATACAGCAGCTACAGCCTGATTCAAACGCTGTTTGCACAGCTTGGAGCTCAGGTGCACAGTACAGAGAGCAGTGTAGCCAAGAGCCACCTTGAGGACAAAGCTTATAAAACCAAAAGCTCATTTTCTTGCTAGGAAGAATAAACGCACATAAAAACTACATCTTTTTATGAACAATAAAACAGATAGCAGCAGAAGTGGCTCTGTGAATGTATGCTTATATGCACAACCTGGCAACATACACTGATTTCAGATGCTTGCAGTCACTACACGTTCATGTGCAAGGCATTAGAGGTGACACAGGGTACTTGCTGCATTCAACAGGGCATTCTCAGGGGGCTGCTTCCAATCCATCTCTACTTGTTTGCTATGACACATTGCCCTCTCCATTGCCTAAAGAACAAGGTGGTACCCAGACAACTCAGTGGAGCAGATGTGAAGTCACCATCACAGACCTTCCTAAGTCTCCTCCTATTCTCTGAAATTGCTCTCTGAGCATAGGCTGAAGAGCAGCTTGGAGCCTTGAACCCCCAAACTGTATGTATACCAAGTTCCCCACAACCAAATGTTTAATAACTATGAACACCTTTGAGGTACCCTGGTGCCCTTTCCATCCTTGGTGTCTGTACAGCAGGACGAATCAACAGCCAAAAGTCAGATTAATCTGCTTAGGACAAGCTAACATTAGTGTTAACACTGGAGGAACATGTTTAAATTTGACACTGAGTAATTAAACTACATCTTATGTATTTGAAGTGCACTGTTCTAAAGGCACTCTCAAATCACTGCAGTGCTGTAGACAATTATGTATAGCACTCTGTACACTGGAAAAAGATGAGGAAATGTTCCTGACAGTGAAGGGAGCTGGTGTGCTTTGATAGTCATCTGAAGAAAAATACAGGTGTTGCATAGCAAATAACCTATAAATTAAGCTGTCAATAAAAAGAGAGAGAATAGGGCAAATAAAGGCAAAAGAAGAAAAATAGCTATTTCTTCAAATGAAGCTCATCTACTGAATCCTTTTCTATAAATCTAATTGTGTATTTTAAAATCCAAGATTACTTTGTTATGAATATTATTTCCTGGATGTCAAAACCAGCACAGAGGACTATATATTTCTTGATACAGATTTGACAGGTTCCTATATTATCCTTTTAATGCTTATTGGTATGCTACAATAGTTAATCTATTAAAAACCCAAAACACTGTAAAAACAAAGTTACATTTGTAGAATATTTTCATGAAACATTGTTTGGCAGCTAATAGCCCTTGAAAAGGGGAAAAAAATGGTAAGAGACTTCCACCTAAAAAGGCTAACAAGGAAGAGGAAGGAAAGGGTAGCATGTGAATGTGCAGCAAAACATAATGTAACTATTGCTCTCTGCAATTGGTAGCACGTTGTCTTTCAGATCACAGGTACTTTTATAGTTATACAAACGTCCTTGCTTGCTCAACAGTGAAGGTCTTAAAACAACTGAGCTGATTTTTCTTCCTTTTTTCTGCAGGTATTAGGGGCTCCTATTCAATCTGTATATTGGGTAGCAATTAAAAAAAAACCAAACAGCAAAACAAAACAAAAAAACTCACCACAGTGAATGATGAATGATTTTATAAAACAGATAATTACAGTATTTGCATAAGTAGAATAAGCAAACCTATAGTGGCACAGTAGAACGACAGTTACATCAATATGAAATCTGGTAAAAGACAGTTTTAAAATGCTCTTAGCAGCAAATCCCAATAAGGCAGAAGGCTCTGATGATACTGAACTGAAAAGCACAAAATGAACTACTGGTAACACCACTGAGAAATGTATGCATCTTACCTGTGAGGACAGCTTTCGCTGAAGGGTCTGCCAGATCCAGTGCAGATTTCCCATCGGTGTTCCGAATGTTTGGATCAGCTCCGTGCTGCAGTAGCACTGTGCAGGGAAAGCAGAAACAGTATCTCACCTCAGGTATACGCAGATCGTTTACTGCTAAGAGTCTCCTCGGCATGATGTAGGCATAAACACACATTGCACAATTCCTCCCCCCCTTTTTTTTTCTTCTTCTCTTTTTTTTTTTTCTTGCACTGCAGCAAAGAATCTTCTCCTAAGTGAGGCTAAGTTGGCAAGTTAAGATATAGTAAGATCACATGACTTTGATGATAAACATGAACCCTGACTCTCTTGCAATACTCAGTTTTGGTTTCCTCCTGACAGCTAGCTGGAAAGCTGTGCATTCACTGACTCACACAGGAAAATTTGCTGTGGAACCTGCTCCTGCCTTTACTACCTCTACTGCTGCTTGTTACCTCTACTGTTCCTTTTCCTGCTGAATATCCCAAGTCACCCCGCCTCTGGTAGATCAGTAACACTCCAGCCTTTCAGTGCCTCCTCACTTGCACATAAAACCTTAACCACAGCATTCCAGCTAACCTTCAAGAAGTGTAACAAATAGGGCATGATATGTAACCTGGTACCCTTCAGGCTGGATGTTCAGAGGCTATTATTTTCACTAGTACCTCTTTTCCATATCAAGCTTATTAACACACAAAAATTCAAGTACATAAAAATACGCAACCATATGGCTAAAAAGGTATTATACAGCAAATTACCATCTAGAAAAACTCATCCATAAAATGAAAACACTTTCACCTATAAATTCTTTTGATCAAAAACATCATAATAGCAACGGAATTCAGACTACCTCCGCTCAAGACAAAGACATTGTCTACAGAACTGGAAAACGAAACCCACAGCACTATTAAGTCTGACAAAAAAGGTCCCAACTCTTCATTTTCCCAAATGTCATGCAAAATAGGCACAACATATTACAAATTCTAAACAACAGTTACACATTTACTTTGCATAAATGTGAATAACAGGACAGTATACAGAGGTACAGAGACAAAGTCAAGGAGTCAAAAACCAACAGACATTTATGTAACCATATCTGTCGGACTGAAGGAGCCAGAACAAAGAAATATTTGCAAACACTTATTTTAACTAAGAGTGCAAAACCACTTCATAGACAGGATCCTCCAGGATAAAAAAAATATAATCCAATCCAGAAAAAAAGTAATTACGAATATTATATGACATATCACTTCTAAGCAGCAAAAGCCTTTTCAGAAATAAACTTTTATCTAAATTAAATTTTTATCTAGTAGTATTGTTTTTATTCAAACCTCTTTTCTTATACAATCCTGACTTTAAATGCTTTTAACATTGCAAATTTTCACTTATTTTGGCTTACAGAATGCTATGCTATGTGCTTGCCCTAAGCTGAATTTTTGCGAAGTTTGGTGCCTTATTTTATGTTTTGTCAAAAAGATGCAATTGTCACATGTTTTTGAACGAAGATTCAAGTAGACAGACGTAGCTTCCCTTAAAAGGTTTTTTGTTTGATAGCGGGTTATTTCCCCACTAAGTCAAGACAAAGTCACCAAAAAAGCAAAAAAAAACCAAACCCATCAGGTAGCATTACAGAAGCTTGTTGAAAACTGGCACCTATGTTTATGAAGATGCCATCTGTGCCATACATGCTACCACCCCTTAGAGATCTTACTCATGGACAGGTTTGACTCTGAGCCAGCCTCACAAGCCAGTCAGGCACACTCCAGCAGGAAGTAGTGAACAGGCATTTTTGCAGGTTTTGGGGTTGTTTTTTTTTTTAAACACAGCAGACAGTATAGAAAGTTTAATCAGAGAGAGATGCACTCAGTATGTCCTGTCTCTGTTCTTTTGGACTGTGATCCAATATTCTGGAGGAGAGGGAAGTAATTTGTCCCAAAAGGCATCAGGGTAAGAAAGAGACCCTGAAAAAGGGAACCAGCCACTAAGCGTCTATCAAAAGAAAGTAGGCAGTACAAAATAACGAAACAACACAGACTGGATGAGAAGATAGTGAAGGATTCACATGGCAAAAAGCCTCAAACAGAGCTAGGGGAGAAAACTGAACAAGAGGAAAAAATAATAGCTCAGATAAAAAGTCTTGGAAGAAAGACCAGTGGAGAGGAATGACTGGGATTTGACCAGAGTTTGGAGGTTTGGACTAGTATGCGAAACCATGCTGAGAGGTGATTCTGAAAAGTGAGAGGTAACAGGAGCAGAGATGTCAAAGGGATCTGGCAGCTGCATGAGCCCAATGTTAAAAGAAAAGCACAGATTTTCAAGTCTTTTAATTCTTCAGGCCTGTGCAAACCAACCAAGAGTGCTTCCCCGCTACTTTTACTGGCACACATAGAACATCACAACACATTACTGCTTCCAGCTCCTCTCCTGGCTGAAATGACGAAGGATTATGCAGTGTGTCTAACCTGTTCAGTCACAGTAATGAACCATGAAGGGTTTGGGCATGACTTAACAACACAAAACTTCTGTACCAGGTTTTGAGTTATTTTAAAAATCTAGGGAAATACATTAAAAATTTACTAATGGTGCATAAACTGGTTGCCTGCAAAAGTCCTGAATTAGTGACCGCCTGTGGAACACGCACTTGAAGCGGCCAAACTACGTTCAGAAAAAAGGACCTGTCAGAACTTAATTGCTGTAACTTATCCTTTTGAAGTTGAGACTTATCCTTTTGGTCTCTGTAATCACTCACCCCACTCTCCATAATCCTTCCAGCCTCTCCAACAGCCAAGGGTATGGTCCTTCAGACAGCTCCCCTATTCAGTTCTAGAGACAGACCTACCCTGTGAAATGAATGCAATAGCACCTTGGGAGAAGAAACCAATCATATAAATAAAGACTGTACTAGATGCAGATGAATAAAGGAAGCAAATTCAGGCCACAAAGGCAAACTTATTCTTACATTTCTTATATTAACTATTTGATTCTAGCCTCTCCATACTTTTAGCACAATCTCATAAAAGCATATCCAAGTGAGCAGTGTTGTCCTCAACATGAACTAACAGAAGAAATCCAGCATTTGATATTCACCCTATCTCTGTGTAACGCAGCTATACTTTTATACCCAGCAAACCACAGGTAGCTTCTAATTGAATGCTCTCCTGCTTGTTCAAAACCTTTAACAATTTAGCCCAACACGAAGCCTCTTCTAACCACAAGGGTATTTGAGATCCAGACACAGTGTGTCTCTCCGAATTTCCTTTTCAATGCACCAGGGATGTGTAAAACCATCAAGATAGATCTCCTGTTTGAGAAAAACATTCCTTTTATAATGAAACATAACAGAACAAGCCATTCTAGCTAACTGTAGCTATTTTGGATTTCAAATGCTGCACACCAGTTTTAGATTATGGTTTCCCGGTAGCCTGAAAATGAGAAATAGCAATAGCTTCTGTCAAGAGACTGCTGTTAATAGCCAAGTATAAGGATAGTGTGCACACAGATTCACTCCTGGAAGTTTACTAATTAGCATATTTTGATATGCTGATTTATTTCCTCTGGATAGTGGGGACATTGAGGTGTCTTATTTTCCTGTTCTGAAGGCACAGCCCTTAATGTAGCAATATCACTACCTGGCTATCCTTGCCTTTTCTATAGGCCATGTTGTACCAACAGTGTAAAGAAGCTCTTCTTGCACGAAGACTGAATCTTCATACTGTATATGGACTTCAAATTCCTGTATGCGTAACTACAGAAGAAACATGGATTGGTATGGAGTTGTATTTTTACCCTCACTGCAACTGCTGAAATACCTAAGTTTCTGATCTTCACATACCATCTGAAGCACTTTAATTTCAATGCTATTATACCAGATCAGTACTAGAGATAAGAAAGGCCACATTCTTCCCACCGAGTAATAATAAAAAAGTCAAAGTATTGCACAAAGCATGAACTATGACCACTAATAATTTCAGATTACTGCCAACTTACTACAGCAAAATGAATCCTAAAATTGAACACCTGGCCCACAGCCTCGTGGCATAGGTATTTTGAGCTGTGAAGCTGACCAACGCTACTTCATCTGGCTGTCAAATTATACACCAACCAAGAAAAACATTTTTACTTTTGGCAGTTCTGACCTTCACATTTTCACCAAAAAGGTATGGCAAAAACCTCCCTGGAAGTTATACAGCAACAAGGGAGAAATAAGTTTTATTAGAAGAAAAAGGAAAAAAGGTAGTTTGTCTACACACAAACCATTATTCAAGTACTTAGTCCTTCCTCCTCCATACTGCCTCTAGTTAAAAGTGTTAGCAGTGCAAAGGAAAGGCAGAAATACAATAGCAACAGAACAGGAATAGAAATCAATTTGGTTGTTCCAATATTAGGCACAATCAAAGATTAGAATATTACTGTTATAGTTTGTCTAGACAAAACATCCACAAGCTTCCTGAGTATACTTACACGAATACTGATGGAAAAGCTCACATTTGGTTTTGAACTGGATGCACATAAGCACAGAAAAAGGAAACATCCAAATCTTTTACTATTGAGTGAAAAATGCAAGAGAAACAGGCAGATCTTCCAGAAGTATTTGTACTTAAAGCTGCTTACTGCTTTTTATCACATTTCCGGAGCCTTCAGTTCCTCACAACTCTGCCATTGCCCCCTCTCTGCCCACCAGTTCTTTTGTCACTGTGTCCTACTGCCTTGTGCTCATGGTTCCTTCCAGTTACCCTTGCTTTGGCATAGATTTCTTCTCCCTTTTCAACTTCACCTTCTGGAGTGAATCTCTAATGGTCCTTTCCAAACGATATTACTGTAGCTTTATGTACTTATTCTCAAAGCATCAAGGTACAGAGAAAACAGCCTAAGAAAAAGCCCTTCTTTCAACTTACAACATATGCTCTACTTTCCATTTCTCCAAATGATACCTTTAAAGCTGGTCAGTCTCTCACTAACCTTAAGTCCCAGGAACACATACATCTCAGTACTCCCATGTTGGATGTGTTTCCAAGTTACAGTTGACAAGAAACAATGTGCTCATTTACCTGCACATTCTGAAAACACCCAGCCAACACAATGGAATCCAAACTATTCCATTTTTTTCAGCCAAAGCTAAATGCATTTTCTCCCCTAAATCACTTCTATATGTAAGTCACATGTAAACCACTGACCAACAATTTATTGCCTAGAAATGACACTCGTATGATTTACATCTAATATTCCCATTTTAGCAAATTACCAGATACAAATGCCTTTTTGCTAAACAACTCCATATAACAAAGCAGCACTCTACTCGTAGCTTCATATGGTTGAACAATGGAGACACAGCTAGGAACAGTAACACAACTGTGTGTTTTGTGAGCAATCCCAGTCTTGGCTGCATGATTAAGAAAAAGACTATAGTCATCAGCCACCAGATTTACAAGGTGAAAACATGAGAGACAGTATCACTACAGAGGCTGCACAGAGCAATAAAATTCTGAGTATTACTACTCGACCTGAGGACATCCACAGCCTCAAATATCACTACCAGCTCACCTAAGAGAAAAACAAACAAATCAACACCACCCCCAAACAAACAAAAACCCCAAGAGGAGCAGGCCGTATGCTCTTGACTGCCCCCCTATAGTGAAAGCCATCAATGCAGAATGAAGAGAGGATTATGAAGCAGGAAGGCTAAGGGCATTGAAGGATTTAGTTTGGAGTCATGGTAGGGTAGAGACAATAACCAGATTTATCTGGGAGCACTGCAGGTGGTTTATTGGCAAGAGGAGATAACCAGGTGGCAGTACAGGACAAAAAGACAGGATTGCATTTGGTAGAAGAGAGCATGTAACAGGATGCAGAAGCAAAAAGGAAGAACAGAGGTTTAATTGTTCTTCCTGCCTTTAAGGGAATTCAGGAAGAAATACAGCAGATGTCCCTATGAGTGCAGGTAGGACAAGTAAATAAATGTTGCAGAAGTCTGGATCTTCAGCAACAAAGGTGTATGTGAACAGTTAACTGCTGAAGACTTCAAAGACCTGCATTACATTGCTGCTTTATAGGGTTTTACTGCTCAGACAGCAGACTGAACACTTCCAGGCTGAGAGCTGCTTCCTCTGAGGAAAAGGATCTTCACTAAGCTGAGAAATTATGTCCAGCTAGTCTCAACACCACCTGGGACAAAGGAGTCATGCAGAACAGTGCTTCGCTTGAAGGGTAGAAGAAAGGGTCCAAACACCAAGCTCCACGGGAATAAGGAACGTCTCTAGTAGGACAAGAACAGACAACCAACACTTCAAGGCAGAGAGCAGAAGAGCATGCTGCCTTTACCACTCCCCACTTCCAATTATAGATAAATAAATAAATAAATCAATCATTGCAGGACTGCCAAGATTTGTAAAGTGCTGTTTTGCAGGGGTGTTGCTATCACAGGCTACAGCGTCACCTAGACCAGGCTGGCAGAAATTACCATCCCCAGCCCTATGCTTCCTACCCTGCTTTGGGTGGCTGCAAATGTTTGGTCAGGCAACAGGGCAGAATAGAAACATGATCACTCAATTGAATTCATCATGCAACGACATGACATGTTTTGATTGGTTCAAGAAAGGACAATGCAGGGACACACGCCAGCAACAGGATCACGTTGTTGTTGCAGTTAAAAGTATAAAAGTATAACTAACATTACCAGCCAAAGTCCTGGTGGGTCAAAAGGTTGGCTCCAAGCACTCCCATCATTTTGCCTTCCTTTGTTCAGTACATCTTAGTTTCCCATTACCCCAAACAACGATTTTATTTCCAATGAACCAGCATGTTGGTTTTATTCTTTGTTGGGACCAGACAGAGCAAGAGAAAAATATGCCGACCACAGTAGTATGAACTAGATGAACAGAAGCTTACAAAAGCAACACTAGGCCCTGCTATGCTGAAACAAGAAAACTGGACAGGGAATTGGAACAGTGCTTTCCAAAAGCATAGACAAATTAGAGTTCTGACAGCAGGAGAAAGCAGCAGACAAGTGGCAGAGGAAAGTGATGGGAGTTTTGAGCAACAGAGAAAAGCCAGGGACTGCTGATACATTAAGGAATCAAGAGAGAAATACCCGTTAAATGCCTCAGAGGAATATAGGTGTGTTCCTCTAAAAAAAGTGACAGTTCATGACCCAGCTGAAGTACCTCTATACTAACGCACACAGCACACATAGCAAAGAGTAGGAGCTGGAAGCCACTGTGCAGCTAGAAAGCTACAATCTAATCGCTATCACTAAAACATGGTCAGAAGGATCACACAACTGGAGTACGGCAATTGCTGGGTAAAAACTGTTCAGAAGGGACAGGCAAAGGAGGAGTGGGAGCTGCCCTTTATGGAAAAAAACAACAAACAAAACCACAAAACCAAAACCAGATTGGCTCCACAGAGCTGCCTTTGAAAAACAGCACTGAACAAGCAGAGAGTCACAGGTAAAAATTAGGGACCAAGCCAACAAAGGAAATCTCATGGTTGGTGTTTACTACAGGCCACTGAACCAATGGGAGCTTGTTGATGAGGAGTTCTTACTTCAACTGCAGGAGGCATCACGCTCACAGGCTCTGCTGGGGGACTTCAATCACCCTGACATCTGCTGGAAAAGGAGCACAGCAAGCTGAAGGCAGTCCAGGAAACCTGGAGTGCATCAAGGATAATTTCTTAATCCAGGTGATAGACAGTGCAATCAGAGGAGAGGCATTACTGGACCCGTTGCCTACCAACACAGATGAACTAATTAGGGATGTCAAGATTGGTGACAGTCTGAGCTGCAGTGGTCATGCACTGGTAGAATTTACAATCTTGAGGGATACAGGCCAGGTGAAGAATAGAGTCAAGACTCTGAATTTTAGGAGAGCAGACTTCCAGTTGTTTAAGAAATTAATGGATGGACTCCCTGGGAAACTGCCCTCAGGGACAAAGTTGCTGAACAGAGCTGGCAACTCTTTAAGGACATTTTTCTTAAAGCACAAGAGCTCTCGATTCCCATGTGTAAGAAATGAGGCAAGGAAGGCAGGACACAAACACAGCTAACGAGGGACGTCCTGGCCAAACTAAAGCATTAAGAAGGAAATGCACAGGCAGTGGAACCAGAGACACATTATCCGGATGTATAGGAATAGGATCAAGAAAGCTAAGGCACAGCTGAGCTGAATTCAGCACGCAATACAAATAATAAGAGGTTTTCTATAGGCATGTTGGCTAGAGACATAAGAACTAGTGACAACCAGTATGGAGAAGGCTGGGGGTACTTGGGGTTTTTTTGCCTCAGTTTTCAAAGAGCCCGTGAACCTCAAGGCAGGGACTGAAGAATGAAGCATCTCCCATTGTAAGTGAAGATCAGGTTCAGTACTACCTGAGGAACCTGAACATTATGTAAGCCCATGGGAACCAGTGAGATGTGTCCCAACGTCCTAAGGGAATTGGCTGATCTAGTTGCTAAGCCATTCTCAATCATATTTTAGAAGTCACCGCATTTGGGCAAATCCCCAGTGACTGGCTAAAAGAGAAACATCATGCCCATTTTAAGACAGGATAGAAAGGAGACCTGGGAACTACCAATCAGTCAGCCTCACCTCTGCGCTCAGGTAAGATCGTGGAACAGATCCTCCTGAAAGGCGTGTCCAAACACATGGAAGACATGGAGCCAATCAGACACCAAGGGCAAATCATGCCTGACTAATTGAGTAGCCTTCTACAGTGGAATGATTGTATCAAAGGAAAAGCTAGAGAGCTACAAACATCATCTGCCTAAACTTCTGTAAGGCTAGAACAGGTTGCCCAGAGAAACCGTGGATGCCTCATGGTTGAAAGTGTTCAAGGTCAGGCTGCACAGCACTTTGAGCAAAGTGAGCTGATGAAAGCTATCTCTGTCCACAGCAGAGATAGCTGGACTACATGATCTTTAAAGGTCCCTTCCAACCCAAGCCATTCTGTGATTGTAATCTCATTGGCCAGTTCCAGGAGATAGAGTTTTAAAGTTTATAGAGACACATGATCTTAAATGGTTGTTTCTACGTAAAAGAAAGCTACCTCTGGTGAAGAAATGGTACTTTGGACAAATGTGACGTAATCTAGATAAAATCACAGCACCTGCCTGCACGTTTCTACCTTGTCATGAGATAAGCAATAACAGCAACTTCTGGAGGCATCAATATATGCTGAGAGACTCTCCATGCAGACAGCTTAGAATATGGCTCCTAGCAGAGACATTATCTTGCTTTATGGCCAAAATGACCATTTGATCCATCAGAGACATACAAGAGCCATATCAAACATCTCACTATGACACAGATATGCCCTTTGAAAGGCACGGTCTCATGCATCCATATATTGCAGAAACTGTACCAGTTCCTACAGTAACAGAATGCAAGTACCAAAATGAGTAGAGGCCCAGTAAGACATGAAATGGAAACAATCCTTAGAGCTCAGACTTTACTTGTGAACAAATCACAAAAGCAGGCTTCAAGGCAGCAATAATAAATCAGTGTCATGAACAAGGTCTTCCAGTATCAACTTTTGTTTGTTTTACGGGGAGAAGTATCTAGATAAAGAATTACGAAACATCAATTTAAAAGCACTTTATCCTATTTTAATGCTAGCTCTAATTTTCTAGAAAGACTCTTTTGTCTCAGCCTTTTCACTGTTTGCCCCAGAAGTACTTTTAGATTTTGCTCACTGAAGTTTCAGCCTCTTAGCAAAATAGCCTGACTCCTGGTCTATATATGCATACCATAAACCTCAGTTACCAGTGGTCTGAAAAATACTTCAATGTATTCTAAAATTGTTTGCACTACATGTTCCAGAGATCAGATTTATCTAACTAGAGTAAGGCAGGGAAAAGGGTCTGAACCAGACAACCAAATGTGCCACTTCAATATTCAGAGCTCTTCCATCTGAGCAAGATATATATGCTTTTAGAAGGCTCCCTCCTGCCTCAGTGACTGCCCACAACTGTTTTACCACAAGCAGGTACATCTTAACTATGATTAGTTTCCATATGTAGGAAGCACTACAGAAATCACTCGTATGCCAGATCTGCCTACCAGTCATTAAACAGGCACAGGGAGAGAGAACAAGCAGAAAGTTCCAGAGGCTGTAGTCAGCACAGCAGGCTGATAACATCCTTCTGCCCTCAGAGAAAGAGCCAGAGTTGGTAGATTGCTCAGCCTACATGAACAGCAATTCAAAGTCTTGACCTTGCCTGGACTTAATGAAGTAAATATTCCTGTTTCTTTTTTTTGGATAGAATACTTTAACTTCAATTTTTCCATTCCTGCTAACAATGAGAAAAAAAAAGTATATGCAGGTTATGTAGAACAGTCTTCTAGAGAGCAGCCTCAAAACCTTAGTGTCACTGCAGTTCAGGGTGGTTTGTTTTTTTTGCATCATGCAGGAGATTGCCCCATCATTCCAGGACATTCCCTCTAAGCATACAATCCACACCAAAAGCTGTCTAGTGTAAAAGAAGCTTTGGGGCTTCCACAGTGAGCCTGCAAAATTTAAGAACTCTAGAAGTTTAAGTTATACCAAAAAAAGAAAAAATCCTTCTTTGAGCAAACAAGCAATAAAAGACAATACACTTTGTATGTATTTAATCCCATTTATTCGCAGCCAGACACTCACAGAATGGCTGAGGTCAAAGGGACCTCTGTAAATACCCCTCTGCTGAAGCAGGGCTACCTACAGCTAGTTGCCCAGGATTGTGTCCAGGTGGCTTTTCAACATCTCCTAGGAAGGAGACTTCAGAGCCTCTCCGGGGCAACCTGTGCTGGTGACTGGTCATTGACAATAAAAAAATGTTTCCTGATGTTCAAAGAGAACATCCCATGTTTCAGTTTGTGCCCATTTTACACTTAAGCACATTTAAGTAGTTATCTGAAACACATATGTTATTAGTGTGCAAAATGGAACAGAAAATCATTTACCCAAGAGAGCTTTAAAATAAACAAAACCAAAAAACCCACAAAAACATTCAGCCCATTTGTAGATGGTATGGGTTGAGGCCTCACTATATCACAGCTAAATCAAGTCCCTTTGCTTGCATCCAACAATTCTGCAACTATCTAGTTTCTAAACATTTGCTTTTATACTATTTATTGAACAGCTAGAAATCTTAACTGCTGCCCTACTCTCTGAGCAATTTGTCTTCATCTGTATCCCAAGCTGAAAACTGCTTTAAGGACAGGTCTTCATTACCTGTTCCCAATTTCACTCTTCTCGGAACAAATTTACCTTTCTTCTTCAAGTTTTATTCCAATAAATGTCAGCTGTAATCTTGATATCCCACTTGACAGATTAAGAGCCCTGCTTTCAGTGTCCTTGAAAAGCAAAAGCAGCCACCAAGGCAAAATCAGGTGAACAAGTGGCATCCCAATAGTAAAAGGAATGGAGGAGAATTACAAGAAATCAAAGACCAATTTTAATCATCTTCTGCATATGCTAATCATTTATTCCAGGTAGTTTGGAGGAAGTTCTGGAAGTCATGCGATAGACCGCACGTGAAATTAGCTTTGTGGCTATCAGAATGCCTTATCTACTAGTGTACTAAAATCTAACACTTGGGAAACAACATAAACTGAGGACTCTTAAAAGTTTCTTAGAACTTGTCCTGGATCTACCATTTTTCTGAAAGAAAGGGTACATGCATAATCAAAACCATTTCCTCTTTTTAGCACCACAAGACATATGCCTTGAAGAGATTCAAATCCTAGAAGCAGTTCTCAACCCACCATTCAGTGACGTGAGCACCAGACAAAAAATATAAAACAAAACACCAGAAACCAACAAGGAAAACAAATGTCAAAATCCAAGAACACAGCCTTTTCTAGAACTGAACTTCAGTGCCTAGCACCTTTCAGCAGTTCACAACTTGGGTATAGTCTTAATCACATACCCCATGGAACACACACATTTTAATGCAATTAAGAGCTGAAAGTCATTAAGATCAAAGAAGTCCCAAAATGCCACATAACTTTTGCATATTTTGCATAAAATTTGAACCTTGTGGCTATTTTGTAAAGTCATCATTAGTTCACAGGTAATATTAGTTGCCAAATATCTCAGAAATACAAGTAGTACAGGAAATCTTGGGAATATTAAGCTGATCAGTCCATGAAATTGTGGCTAAAGCTACAGGCTGGCCAGAATAGATGAGTATTCTCAAAAACTCTGTTTCTGAAGTAAACATCAGGAAGCTAATATATCTAGTTCAAGCAGATAAAACTCTACTGACAACTGACTAGCTCTAGCTAGTATCAGTCTTGGAAATTTTCCTCAGCCACTATCTTAGACTACATTATTATTCAGTCACACTGCTTTTCCTTCTTAAAGGGCTGAGCTATATCCATTAGTTCTCCAGTTCATACTGTCTTATCCTATTTATTTAGCATTAGGTCCTTGACAAACAAATATTCCACACTGCAAAAAGCCCACGATCTGACAGGTAAGGTATCATCACTATTGTGGGTCTCATGCTCTGATGGTCTTTCTAGATCCCTTCCAACCCCTAACATTCTATGATTCTATGAACAGCAGGATTCACATCAGACACTTCAGCCTAAGCTTTGTCTAAGAAGTGCAGTATGTTTGTATAAACATGGAAAACAATGAATTACTGAAGTACCGGAGTCTGTGTTCATCATCAGTCCTAGCTGCATGAAAAACTGAAGACCACACAGAACAAGATGCAAGCACTATTTTCAGCAGGCTTCAATCACCCATAGTTCACTTCACGCTTACCTTACATTGTGGAAAGACCAAATCATTAAAGACAGACATCCTTCCTTTGCTCACTATAGAACAAATACTTAATTGCCTGCAGATTTTTACAAGCAAGACCTTTATAACCTACAGTAATACTTTAATCAATGTTTTCCATTAGACTAAGAAAACCACTGAGCCTCATTCATTTATGCCTTAACAGCTACACATCTAGAGATTGTTTTTAAACCACATATGAACTGCATTAAGACCACATAGTTCCTCCAAGAAGCTAAAAGCAGACATTGCTACAGCAATCAGAAGCATAGTCCCATAGGATTAAGTATTTAGGCGAGATATTGAGAAAACCACTGTAAGCTGGTATTGGACATATGAAAGCAGTTTCAGTGTCTGCAAGACACTGTTCCGGATAACATGCAACTTCCTCTTCCCCATCTCAATTTGCTAATAGTTACCATCAGTACTTTTGAAGACCTTACTTCCCAAAAACACCCTACAGCAAGCTTTCCAATAGTGTTGTGCATATTATTGTACCACCTCCTTTGCTGCAAGTAACCAGATTCTGATTTAATCAACACTTGTAAAAAAAAAAAGCCATAAAATAAATTACCTCTTGCCCTTCGCAGATTCTCCTGTGCCAAGCAGCCAAACAAGGCAAGAAGACTAGTTTTCTTGATACATGGATTTTAGGAAAGAAGAAACAGAATTGGGAAAATACCTAAAACCCACAGATAAGTTGTAACATTGTCAACACAGTTCAAACCTAACAGAAAGACAGACAGCTTCCAAAACAGTGTATGAAACCAGACAAAGCAACCCGTTTTCATTAAGTTGAATTTCAATCACCTTTTACCAATACAAATACCACAACAGAGTAGTCTTAAGGATTGTAAACAACTCAGTAGATTGACGTTTTACAAGCCTTCAGCACCACTAGTTCCAGATATGAAAACAAGTCATTTTCTTGGCATAACCCTGAAGACAAATCATCTTCACCTGAAGTAAGACCCATCTTCACCCAATTTGTTCAAAGCATCATCCTCTCTGCTGTCAGGTAAACTGTTTGTTGTGTTTCTGAAGAGGATTTAACCTCAGGATTAATCCAAGCCCATGCTTGGTCCTTTCAAAAGTGGTGTTGTAGGGCACTTCCACCTTGCACCAGTGATCCAGTCATTTCAAGGCTCCTAGCACACCATCACCTTTGTCAGGCAGTTTGCATCTGTGCACGTGTACCTTGACAGATAATTTATGAAGAAGATCTCTGTGAGCAAACGACCCCATTCCATTTTGGCAGCTTTTCCTATAACACCAACTCCTGTAGACTGCACTACATCAACAGACTGGTCTGCACATAAATGTCATATACTGAAGAGGTATCCTTCACATGTGGGAACTGATTCCCTTCCATGCCCCATCTGGCAAAGTCCACCAGGGACCACTACCATGGTCCCAAATCATCTTCTGTAGTAGCATTTGACAAAAGCCCTCTTGTTGCACACTCCAGTCCATCGTTACTAACAACAGCATTACAATGCCTCCAAATCAGCAAGGTATGATTTCAATCATGCATTCCTTCACCCCCATCAGCTCACAGTGAGGAAGGCTTTATTCTCAGGTCCCTTTCGCTAATAGAAGTCTGAACAACAAACTTATACAGCAGGTAATGTAGGAAGATTCAGCTTTCATTTCTGTGGTAACCATTAATGTATAAAAGCTGATGTACCTTAAACAAGTGGTTAGAGGACATGAAGCTATTTAAAATCATGAACAAAAACTCCAGTGAGATAGCAAAATCACTCTTCCACTCAACCTAAAACACAGAAATTTTATTCTGTGGTCTCCATCATGCAAGGTTCATTTGAGAAAGACCCCATGAAGAACCACTGTGAGTAGACAAGCATATTAGGTCTTTGAGCCAACATCTATGCACAGGATTTAAAACCATTTGCTACTCAAAGAAGTAGAGTTCCACACATGATGTAACTCACAGAGTAGACCAAAAGAACTCATAACTTGAACAGTCTGATGAGCTTGCTTCCAACAACAACAGATTTAGCTTTGATCAGTGAGTACTTGAGTAATAAATATTAAGAATAGCCAAGATTATTATTTTGTGTATCTGGCCAGATAATACATAGATGCTGTTAACCAGGAGTGGCCTTAAGCTTATCAAATCACAAGGTACCTTTGCTCTGCATGTCAATATTAACTGCAACCAACAGAACATGATGGCTCCACTGCTGTATAGATCAATTCACAGCCTCCTAAATGCAACAAAACTCACATTTCTGGTACACAAGAACAGGTTAAAATTCTTCAGACTGTCCTGCAGCTTAAAAAATCTTCAAATACAAGTAACTGCCTTCCCACTGCACACTTAGTAGTAGTGCTCCAACTCTAGTTCAAAAACCCAAGCAGAAATATTAAAAAATATTCGAGAATCTTCAGATACAAAAAGCAAAACCAAACATTTTACACAAAGTATTCGGAAGTACTCACTTGAGAGCATTTTCCATTGATTTTATAAGCCTCTGAACATCATATTCCTGGGGTGCCTCTTTGAATCTAAGCTTCCTTCTAGAACACCAGTTCTCCAAGAGAGTCTTCAGGAATTTGGAATTCATCACATCTCTCCAGCAAACAACATGCAAAACCAGCTCCTAATGTACCTCAATTATCAATACCCCCCTCTAATATTCAAGAAGCTATACAACATCTTACAGGCTTCTGTCAATCCAGCAGCTAAATCCAGTCATTGTAATAATTTTTTCAGTTAAGATGCTAAAGCTTCTTCCCTTCACCTCACCCCACTCTCCTCACTCCCCAAAAAAACCTGGCTACCGCACAGTTTTGCTCTTTGATAACACTTTGTGTGTTTGTTTGTTTGCTTTCTTTAATTTTTCAGGTAGTAAAATCAGACACAGCTCTAACTTTCAGAAAGATACAGTTATTGCATGGAAGGCAAAATGCTTTGAGCATTCTATAACCTCAAGGAACAAAAATATAAACTGCAACAATTTCACTATTTGATCACCTTGCAAAGGCATGTACAACAACAGTCAAGCAGTTCTAAGATTGGGCAAAAAAACATTTCTATAATTCCTTTAAGGTTTACTGTACACTAGCTCTACCCACGAACTACATTTTGTAGATTTATTTGGGTTTTGTGGGGGTTTTTGGTGGGTTTTTGTTTGTTTGTTGGGGGAGGTTTTGGTTGGTTTGGTTTTTTGGTTGTTTTTTTTAATCCTGAGAGAAGGTTTATCTGTTCTGCAGGAAGGGGTCACATCATATTTCAGTCCACCTACTTCAGTCTAAAGATACGTAAGCTAATAGCTAATGAATTATTTTCCTTTCCAAGCCATGAGGAAGCATAGCAGAGTTAGCAGTGTTTAGACATACTAACAAAGAGATATTTAAATAACAGCGAGCCCTATGCTAAGGGCAGGACTTGTACCTCGGAAAAGCTGCTACTTTTAAGTTTTAGTTTGCTTGCCTGCTGAACCTTTCAGGTACAAAAAAAGGGGAATGGGAAAGAAAAAAAAAATCAACAGGAACAGGAACTGGCACTGGAACAGGTTGCCCAGAGAGGTTGTGAATGCCCCATCTCTGGCAGTGTTCAAGGCCAGGCTGGATGTGGCCCTGGGCAACCTGGTATAGTGTGTGGGGTCCCTGCCCATGGCAGGGGGGGTTGTAACTAGATGATCTTTAAAGTCCCTTCCAACCTGGGCCATTCTATGATTTGGAAGAAGATGCCAAGAAGTAGCCAAAAATGAAGCTAGATGATCAATTCCTATAGAGTCTATTGCTTTTCAGACAGATATCCAAGTTCAGCACTAATTCTAGGTTATGCCAGATTTCCAGACTGTTCCTCAACCAATGCTTTTTAAAATGCCTAGACGCCTTGCTTGCTTAAAAGGGACCACTCTAGAATGTGATTTCTTTTTTTTTTTTTTAGCCCAATTTCTTCCATCGCATCTGCTGTAAGTCTACACTTAAGGTGCAAATAGCAGCACTGTACCACATATTCCAGAAAGCTATTCAAGTATTCCTAGTCAGAATTTGTGCCCTTAACAATCCCAGTTCCATTATCCCTGTGTACAATGTGTTCCTTCAATAGACTTGATATAAAAGCTGAAGACTTTAATGTAGGTTATACATAAAACCATGGAAAAGAAACAGGAACTTACCAAAGGCAGCAAAACATGCTTGCCCACTCAAACTCACTGCAAATGAGGAAAAATAGACTCCTTTGTCTATACTCATGTCCTAGCAGTTCTGTGGAATCAACTAAATTCCAAAGAAGCATCACATTATGGTACGTATTAAATGTAGTGACTGGTGACACTGTCTTCAGTAATAATTGTCACATTGACAGACCAAATATCTGACTCAAGTACGATGTACATGGATATCTAACTAAACTGAGTGCAGCACCATCATGCTTTGTTTGTTTAACACTTTTTTTTAAAAATTCCCAAACTCCAATCTGTCTTCAAGTAGCTTTTTAAGGAGAACTGCACCTAGTCCTGCAGCCCTGCTCAATGCTTCATAGGAAACCTACAACTGCAGAAGATATCTGGGATTTGATCAGTACCACGTCCTGCATATTTTTTTATATATGGATCATCCCCTTAGTCCAACATCTAACATTTAGAATCACAGATCTAATCTGCTTATGGACACAGAATGAAATTCTGTGTAATACAAGCCATACCTTTGATTCTGTACTTTCTTTACCAAGCCTACAACTTCTTGCTGAATTAGAGCATACTTTTAGAGGTGTCATCAGTTCTTTGATTATGGAAAAAGATCTAAATCTCAAATTACTGCCAGCATTTTACATCAAAACTGATGTACCACATATTCTGCCACATTAATCTGACCTGCCCAATCTCCTCCAAAAGGTATGTACTGGTTTGAGTTAGAACAGCACTAATTCTGTTCAGTGATTTTACTTTTCAGTTCAGGCTCTAAGTGACTGCACTTCCTGAACTTAACAGTACCTTTTCACAGACAAGTGTCTGGTTCTAGTAGTGGTAATACTCTATGTTTAGAGTTAGTATCAAGCATTGATGTGCAGATCAAGGTCACTGCTAAATCTTGTGTACCACATTGGAGGTGCAGAGTGAAAGGCCACACCTTCAAGGAGGAGTGAACAGTTCAGGTAACCCTACGGTGACAAACTAGATATGCCGTTCCATTCACATCATATTCAGTATAAAGTGCAAGGATCATGAGGCTCAAGCTCTCTTTTTCAATAGCCAGTGTCCAAGGAGGACTCTGTCTGTTTTACCTTTGATCCCAATCCATGTGTTCCTGAATCTAATTCCGTAATCCAACTCCTGAATCTGGTTCCTGTCTGCGACTGAGTTCTTCACTGGGACTTCTGCCACAGCATTAGTGGTGACAGTGATATAACTGTCATTGGGGTGCTGGGTTTAATATTTGTTTTGTATATATTTCATTTTATTGTTACTATTTTCATTAAATTAGTTTTAGTTTTCTTTTCCAAAACGTAAGAGTCTCTCCCTTATTCCATTTCTCTCTCCCTTTGGGAACGAAAAGGGAGCATCTTTCACTCATTTAGTGGCTGGCCCTACACTAACCTAACCCTTCACAGAATACCACAGAGTTTTTTAGACAAACCACCCAAAGTGATACTATCCATGCTGCCTCCCCCAAAACCAAAAATCTTGTCTTGTAACTATCTTTCATCCTACCATCTATGAAGACAAAGGTGTGCTGCTGCACCACCCTCCTACTTTATAACAAAGTTTTAAAAGACCAAGGTTTTCCAAAGCAAACAAACCCAGTCCTCCTTTACAGGTCACTTTTATTCTCAACCTCTTACTGTCAAGCTTCTCCCATTTAATTCGTATTTTTAGTTAGCAGTTCCCAATGTCAGCACGTTCCAGCACTGAACAGACCAAAGTAATTACTTCCTTTAAGTCACATACAAAACTCCAGTTACTGACTGGAATTAAGCTTACTTTTCCATTCACCATTGTCACTGTACACTGCTACTGGGACCTACTGTATCAATGGATCTTTTCCCACAGTACTGCTGCATAGCAATCAACTATACTCAGTAAATTCTCCATACATTCTACCTCATACACAGACTAAGTGAATGAAGTCCATCACATTCCTTGTAAAAAGAAGAAACAGAGTGAAAAATTATATTTTGGTGTTTGATCCAATTTTCTAGGCCTCAATTTTTGGTGTTTAAGTAATGACATAAGTATTACAACAACGCTAATGCAAAAACTTGTCCTGTAAGTTTTGCAACTTTCTCTGAAGCAATTTAAGTCTTTAAACAAAATAGGTATTACCTGAAAGACTGAAAATTTTGTCTTATCTGGACATCACATAGAACAAATATTACATTCATAATCTTACTGTGGTTCCTAAAAATCAAACTTTCCTTTCAACATTTGATTAAAAAAAAAACCACAATGTTGAGAAGACCATTTTATTCAAGTTAGTAGATGTGAGAAGAACCAGAATTGGTAAATAAATGAATTGAGCTGAGTGTTTAAAAAAACCCACACAACAAAACAAAAGAGAACCACCTAAGTACACTGAGGAACAAACATAAAAGTCAAAGACATCCTAACTAAAAAACCCTTTATATATTCTAGACACATTTAAAATTATTGAAGTGTTCAATTTTATTTGGAATTGCTTTGGCTCCAGGCTACAGCACAGACACTGAAGATATACAACCACTGTGAACAATGGTGTCCTGTAACTTGTATTGGAAAGCTTTAAAGGACTAGAGAGATGTTTCCCCATACTGTATAGAAAGAAAGGTTAACCATCTTCCTAACTGCCAAGACAACATATACACCAGCCCAAAGAGACTTCACCTAGTAAAGCTAGTTTTCTTGAGAGCAACCAAGAAGGACAAACTTCCATATGCAGATTTTTAATGCTTTAATTGTAACAGATGAGGAGACTTTACCCAACCTCCCCAAGTTACTTTTTCAGATCCAAGTTCAGCAAAGCTTGCATTATACAGCATGAAAATGTTAGTTTTAAGTAAATGTCACTATATCTACCTGCTAGTTTAAAAGAAGTTAGCTTTTAAAAACAAGCACATTAACAATTGCACAAAATATAACTGATAAGTTTCAATAAAAAAAGTGACAGGCACTTACCAATACACACATCTATCTTCCCCTTGATAGCAGCTTCATGCAAAGGAGTGTAGTTCCAATTGTCCCTAGCATTTGGGTCTGCTCCTTGACACAGCAGCAGACTAACCACTTCTGCATGACCAAAAGAGCAGGCGTTGTGCAGGGGTATCAGCCCTCCATCGTCACGAGCATGAACATTGGCTCCTGTCTGTAGCAAGTGCTCTACAACATCCTTCCTTCCAAAACCTGTAACAGAAGACATTTCTGTTCATTTGCCTGGTATAACACAATCTAATATTTAGAACTGTTCACTGTCCAGTGTACAGATATCAATATTATTCAGATCAATCTTCTACTTTTTTGATTCACCATAAAGTGAGACTATATTCACCTGCTCAAACAACAGTTGGAATATTCACTTACACTCATGACGGAGGTGCACAGTGTTGTATTATAATTAGCCAGGCTGGCTGCTACGCCATCTCTTTAAGAAGTTCTACAAAAGGTTTGCCATTCCTTTTCAAGAAAAGCTTATTATGACTTTTAAAAATGTCATCTAATCTGTACATACCTAAAGTAAACATCTTGCAGACTATCACTTTATACGGATCTTCATCTTGGAGAAGACTTCATATTAATAAACACAGAAGGACACTGTCATGCTCAAGCAGAACAACCTTTTCTCAACCCAGACTACATTCCTACTCTTTTAGTGTCTGACTACCTCCAGGCGACAAACTGACAGACTAGGAAGTTACAGAAAAGTACAACTGAGACCTCAGCTGGGAAATAATGTCTCAGGAAGGTCTCAGCGTAGGAACACAACCTCTGTTATAGCCAGGAAAACCACTGCCATAAATCCAGCATTGTTAAACTAATACACTTCAAAATCCTGCATCAACATGCCAGGCCCTGACACCTTTAGCTTGTTGTCCATGATGAACCTGGAAAGGATCTAGTGCCCAAATATGCTTTGTATTGCCTCAAATGCCTTAACGGCAACAGTCTCCAAACTCTGATTGCACACTCCTATCAGTAAAATTCTTTTTGAGCATGCACCCCCAATATATGGATATTTATTTATTAATGGTTATAAACTGAAGGAGGGGAAATTTAGATTGGAGATTATGAGAAAGTTCTTTACCCAGAGAGTGGTTAGGCACTGGAACAGGTTGCCCAGAGAAGTTGTGGATGCCCCATCCCTGGCAGTGTTCAAGGCCAGGCTGGATGCGGCCCTGGGTGACCTGGTCTAGTGACTGGCATCCCTGCTCAGTGTGGGGAGGTTGGAATTAGATGATCTTTAGGGTCCCTTCCAACCTGGCCATTCTATGATTTATAAATCACAGGTCACACACATGCACTACTGCACTATTATGTAATTATAAAAATACACAAAAAACTTAAAAGTCTGAGATAAAGATGAAATAAACACTTTAAAAAATTCTATTATATTCATTAATGGTACAAAATGTATTTTCTTCCTGCATCCCAACTGCACAGTCCACTTTGGAAACCATGGCCTTAAGAAGACAGGAACAAAATCAGGCTAAAGAGGGAGTTTGAACTAAAACACAAGCATTCATTTTTTATTAGGTTGCATCTTAAAGATGGGATTGCATTTCTTATAAACCTTGGGGCTAAAAGCAATACCACTGGAGATTTTTAAAGGACTGTCACTTTAAGAGCTATTGTGTATTCAGGTAATCATGGATACCAATCAGCTTAACTAGGAAGAATCCCACCTATATGAACTATGTTTATGAAATACCTTAGTTAAATGCTGCAGCAAGTGAAATTCCACTAGTGGTGCTAACTGGCAGCTTATAGATTGTATTGACTCACAGATCAAAAACATTATTAAAGACACTATTTCCTTTCTAGAAGTCAAATACAAAGCTCAAGGGCAGCAACAAAGCAGCTGTTCATTCTCCTCTAGGTGGACATGTAACTCAGTTGCAAAATACTGCCAAAACAGTGACAGAAATAGTTCTCAAAAGTCAGAAACCTCTGTGGCAGGCAACAACTCATGCATGAAGACCTCTCAATTAGAACCTTTTACCCCAGAGTTGTAGCCCCTGGACAGGACCTCCATTTCAATGAATTAAGCCCTCTTTTTGCTAGAGTAGTGCACTAGTTACAGCTATGCAGACATACGGCACTGAATTAACACGCTTCCCCCCACCTCACAGTCCATACGGTGAGATCACTAAGCCAGATCTAGCAGCTTTACATCCACACTAATTTATCCAGTTAAGGCTAATGTTACAACTGGACACCCAGCTCCCAGTCAAGCTGGAGGATAGCCATTCTGCATGAATTTAGACTGTCTTCTCAGTAAAGCACAGAGTCCTTCAACAGTCTTTCTTGAAGGATAGCAGCTTTCTAGAAACTAACTAATGCTATGGTTAGGGCAGGCAGGGCCAAAACAAAAAGCCCCTTTTAAGGCTTACTGTGGTTTGAAGAGTTCTGATAACAGTTTAACAGTATCTTTCTTTCTGCCTAATGAAGTATTCTCCTATGTGACACAAACAAGCAGGTGGAATAAGCCTGGGAAAGACATCATGGATATGCACACAGATGCTCACATCTAGTAGAGACTGTAGCAGTTCATACCTCAAGTCCTGTGTGGTAACTAAGTTCAAGGATCCCAGCTGACAAGTACAGCCTGGTTACTTACGGATAGCTGTAAAGATTTCCCCATCTCCACCGTATAGAACCCTCAGCTGCTTGTAGCACAGATGCTAGACCACTGCAGATTACAAGTTAGCACACTGAGCAGATACCAAAGTGGATTTTAATACATGGGGCAGCAGTTTAGCAGCTGCTCCGCAAGCTGCTGAGCCATACCAGCTGCAGGGAGGGGCACACAACCAGACTGGCATGCTGCTCAGCAATCCAATTTTACTTCATCACTGCAGACAAGTCAAAGCTTTCTGCTACATTATATACTTACCACTTCATGTTAGAAATTACACTACAGAAATGGAAACATGCAAATCAAAACTAGTATTATTAAAAGTGATAATTATTTATGACAAAACTGCTACCAGAAGATGTTTTCCTTAACCGAACTGTCAGCAAGGCCACTGAGACTGTAAATCACTGCAGCTTCTAGCATGAAAACTTGGGGGGTTTTTCTGTTATAAAATAGTGAAGGAACACCACTTGTAAGTCTTCCAATAGAAAAGGACAGCTTAAATGGGCACAACAAAAAACAAAGGATATCTAGTCCTACAGCAAAGCCACTGGGCCTGGGACATAAATACCAAGTTCCCACATTTATTGTTCATTTGACTGGTAAAGAAAAAATGAGCAAGACAAGAATTAGAAGAGGATGCTTTCAACTAAACAGCAAATCAACAGATTTTATTAGCCTTTAGTTTTTATAGACTGAACTACTAAAGCCAGTGTTGAAACTGTATGAGTGTTTGCTTTACATGTACTACTTGTCCCTCTCGAGGAAAAACAACCTGACAGTGCCTGAAAACACAGATTCCTTTTCAAACTGTTCAGCGTGATTCTCAAGGCTATACACATACTTCAAGGTATTGCTGGACATAGGGTCATTGATAAAGGTATCTTTGGAAATGCCAGCAATAAACACTGCACAGTGAATTAGCTCTGTTTATTCCTCAAAAAAGCATTCAAGGTAACTGTAATTTTATCCCACCACGCGTCTTTCAGAGAGAAAGTAACCAATTATGGGAATATCTTCCCCCAACACCACCACAGTATGGCTAGGCTTCGCTAACGAAGATCCAGGGAGGGCTCCATCCACGCTCCTCATCAGCGCCTTTTCCAAGCACGCTGATAAAAAGAGGATAGCAGATAGCACCCTCGAGCCTGCCCTATGGATTTTTTTTAGGTGAGACACAGCACGTGCAGAGCTGGACCCACCCTTTAGTCCTAAGGTTCATGTGCCAGGGCCTAGCAAGCTTGGACGCTGGCAGCCAAGTCCTTAGGACAGAGGTTTTATTAGAGTGTTCTTTTCTTAGATGGAAGGCCTTACAGGGCTAAACGAGCTCCATCTGCCCGGGTTTGGAATCAGAGTTGTCCTTCTCCTAGGATGACTGCCAGAAGGCTAATGAGCACATCCTACCCATACAAGATTATAGGAACACGGGTATTACTTTAAGAATCCTATTCTGGTGTATTTCTAGTGCAGCTTTAATTTACAAATTCTAAGGAAAAGTTTCCAAGGTAATCAAAGACTCCAAAAGACAACCAAATACAAAGTTCCTTCAGAAAACATCCAAACACAGAGAAACTATGGAGGAAAGTCACATTTGAAGGCCCAACATGCAAGCTTTTTTTCGATAAGATTCACCTGTCAGCTTCCAAAACACACAGGTGGCCTTATTAGCTTGGGCTGTTTTACAGAGCTGAAATGCACAAGCTTTGCCCTCATCTTAGCTTCTTTACACAATTTAGAAGTTTCAGACAAGTTGCAGTACCTCAGAAAACACTGTCTAGAAAAGAACGGAAGCAGTAATCCCATTATAGAAATGTAGCAGCAAGAGAGTATCTGAAATTTAAGGGCAAAACACGTATCAGTCAAACATTCAGAGTGGCTGACAGGTTCTTCATTTCTCCAGTCATCCCACAGAAATAGTTGAAGACTAAGGCTTGGCAAAAGCCAGGAGATGGACTTAGATATGACAGCTTTATATAAAACAACAGCAGGCAGACAATTCAGAGAAAACATCACTTAACTAGTTTTTCAAATGCTGCATTCTTGCCTTTTTCCAATTTATACCTGTCACTTTAGGTTGAATGTAAGAATAAAGGCTTTAGACAGTAAATTGGCAGCTTGAAAATTAAGCTTAACAGAACTTTTAAATGCCATCAGACAAGACAGCACATAGACACCACCAGATGCTTTCCAACACTGCCAAGAAGACTTGTCCTACTCCCCCTTCACATCCTGCTCTGAGACCACAAGCTTGTCCTGTCCCACCTCTTCCTGAACCTACGTAACAAGAGGCAACAGGGTGAGAAGGTTGAATGGCTGATGAGAAAAGCAATGCAAGGAAAGCAACAGAAGAGTCATCTGATACCCTCTGTTACATGCTCTGGTTAGGGCTTCCTTGCAAAACTTGTATTCAGTTTGTCACAAGCTTTTAACAGTTTACAGACAATTATACTCCCAGAAGCCACATAATTCATTACACAATTTCAAAACTCCTTTTCAGAAAGTTTGGTTAAAAAAACAACTAAAGAAATACATGGACTTCCCACCAGAATCTGAAAAATGCTTTCCCCAGTGAGTACAATATATGCAGTAGCCAGTTTGATCAGCTGAAGTACAGCTGTACTGTCTCACTCACTGCCTAATTAATGTCACTTGATCACAACACAACAGGAACTCCTCCAAATGCCAATTCCAACCTCTACAAAGCTGCTGTTATATGCAGAATTTAGGTTACCACATGGAAGACTTACAAGTCTTACTAGGTGCTTTTTGTCCTCCTTTCACCTGTTTGCTCTTAAGATCATACTGACCCCAAAAGAAAGTAAATTTTACAAAAGTGTATAATCACAGGTGAAGAAGAGGTATTACTGCAGGTATTACAGTGATCTTAGGCAAAGCAAGAAAGATGCTCTTTTTTAATGTAATCACACTTGTTAGAGCATTAAACATAGCTCATAAAAGAATACAAGCCCTTGAAGTGAAGCACACATCTTCTAGACACAACCTTTTGAAAATGGTTTCAAACTGTAAGCAAAGGGTGGAAGTTCAAGCCAAGTCACTGTATACCTCTGATTTAGTACTGCATATTCTGAGACCAGATTTTTCCCTGAGAGAGGTCTTCCAAAAGCCACCAGCACTTCCCCCACTTCACCAGACAGAACAGAACTAAACTGAATTATTTAACTAAGTTAAATCAGCACCGGGCTCAGTATTACTGAAGGAAGGCCTGAGACTTTACAGTAGTATCCTCTTACAAATTCCTCAAAGGATTTTAAATAGGAAGGAGACACAACACATTGCAAAAAGTTTTGTTTAGAACAACCTACTAGTCACAAAGAAACCAAGCTGAAACTTTCTTGGTAAGCTTATGACACTAAGAGTTCACGTACTACAAATGCTACAAAAACACAAGGAAAGAATTCCAAAGTCAAAGTAACTAATTTATCAAATTGTCTTTTTACATTAAAAAGTCTGTATTTTGCAGGCTCTAAGCCTGTAAGGCTGCCAGGATGTTTCCTAACTGACTACACAGCCTGCACTCTTTATTCTACCCATATGAATCCAGCTGAAAAACTGTTATTATCCCTGCTTTTAAGTTGCACAATGCAGAATTAATCAGTGACTTAGCTTTACAAACAACTGTTTGCATAAGGTCAGACATCTGCTCTATGGCAAGGATATGTCAAACAACCACAACAAAATGAGTCAGAGTAATTTAAGAAGGGTATCTCTAGCAAGGCTTTCCAGGGCAATTTAAGGTAACTTGTATATTACACCACTGATGAAATGATCAATTCAGGCGTCTCTGGACAGAGTGGAAGTGTGTAATAAGTTACCAACTACTTCTTGCTGTTTCCTGTCTCTCGCTCAATGAACACTCAGTAGCTAAATTATTTCTGCCTCCTCAGTTGCTTATCTCACACACACTGAAGCAGATTAACAGCTTGCTAGTTGACAAATCAACTTGATCAGCTTTTTAAACTCTGACCAGTATTTTCCAACTCAGGTGAGATCCTTTTGCCTTCAGGATTAGAGTCGTGTACCCCAGAAATTTTCCAAAGAACAGTTATATGTTAGCCCTCATAAGAAGATTTTACTTCCAACAGTTATTACTAGCAATATCAAACCTATGCTCACGAGAAACTACTTTCTCTGAACAACTTTTTGCCATTACTATAAACTCAAGCAGAAAGAAAACAAGGATTATTACGATGCACCTTAAGTCAGGTTTCTCCAAGCCTCAGTTTGGACTGATACTACAAAGAGCACTTCACTACCTCTCAGTACAGAAGCGGGCATTAAGCCACAGTTCAGCAATTACTATTAGTACTCTATATCTTTGGGTTAAACACTAGAAAAAGAATAACTGTAAACCTAAAAAGAATACGTTTACTAAGAACTTGAGCAGCTAACTTCATGATCAAAAAGAAAAGTTCTCATTAAATCAGTGTGGAACTGGAAAAGCTTATGACTGTGGCTATGCAAAGAAACAGGCTAGGACTCATTTCTATTACATCCATCCACATAGTAATTTCTGAAAGAGTTGCTTTTACTAATGATTACTAGCAAGAACTAGGCCTAAAAACACACACGTCAAGGTGTCAGCCACAAAGACATACTACCCCTTTGTAAGGCTAAATATTGTTTCAGGAGGGAAGAAGCAAGTTCATTACCAAGCCAGTTCCTGCAAATTCTTGCTAGCTCTGGGAAAAAGCTGGGATATCAGTCGAAAGGTCACAGGACTCCTCCTCATCTAGGCGTACTAAAGGTTGAGAAGTCTTGGAAAGCCAATCTTTAATGGATAAAGGAGGATGACACACACAAAAAAGCTATGAAAACATCAAGCCAACATGCTTTATACACTGTAGACCAATACAGGCACACTCCCCACACACTCCCAAACCACATGATGATTCTCAGAAAATATGTAGGCTGAGAGTAAAGTCTCACTCTGCCCCACACAAAGTATGCCTAAAATGTGACCCATTACCACACAGATTGAAATCAACCAACCATTCAAAAAAGTCAACAGCATTCACCAAAGTGGTAAAAAAAAAAAACTACCTCTCACATAGAATAACCAATTCATTTGGTTTTACTGGCAAAAAAAGCATTTTGTCAACTATGTGACAACATCCCCAAATGCAGAATTATCAAGCCAGTTTACAAGAGTAAACAGCACAGGCATAATAAAATTTTTCAGCAAGTGAGGGGCATATAATACAGTAAAGATGCTCATAACCTGGTTAAATCAACAATGACAGTTAAGATCTTTCTCAAGGAAAAGAGGTAACAACTTTAGATCAAAGGAAGACTGCAGTGGAAAGGCAGGGAAGTGGAATAGTTTGTCTCATTCAATGCAGTTTGAAGAGAACCATTAAGCAGAACACAGGATATTTCAGTGAAAAGGGCGGAAAATACAAGAGGAAGCAAGTTACTTTTAAAAAAAAGTTAATAGTCCAATTATTTAATGAACTCCTAACCACAGGATGGGCTTCTACTAACATGCAGAAACTGGGCCTTGCTCAAATAGTTGCTGAGTTAGAAACTGCTGGATGAAGTACTCAGAGAAGTATCACATATGAAGAGGGCAGGCGTGTAACTCTTCCCAAGACATCTGCTTTTGGCCACCAGTAAGGCTAAAACCTATAACCAGAGCTTTGTTCTTGCCTAGCACAAGAACAATTATTTAAATTTTGTTTGGTTTTACTGATAAGCAAGCTGTTTTTCATTGAAAAAACTAAATGAAATAGCTATGAATACATTAATACCTGTACTTAATTTCTTTTTTGTATTTTTTAAGTAACTCAATCACTTTCAAGTCTTTATAATCTGCCTCTTACCCAAAGCTTGCTCTGGAACCACAGATCCAGATATCCTGTAATCCACATGGCAGATGAGACACTACTGAGTTTTCCTCTTCCAAGCATGTGTAGTTCTACAGAAGAATCCCTCGAATCAGTTGCACAGAAAAAGCACTACACATCCTGAAAGATATTCAGAATTTCAAGAAAGGTTCTGCTAAACTAACAGTCTAGTTGGGGGATGAAAGGAAAATGATCCGTTGTTTAAACTTGCAAGAGAGGTCTCTATCACCCTGATATGGCCTCAGTATTAATTTCTGCTATCTAAAGGAGGTCAGATTTGTTCAGCACACTAGCTGCTATCTCAACACAGAGCTGAAGAAACAATTCCCCTCCTTCAGATCAACTGACAATTCAGATATTGCAGATAATGAAAAACTAGATAACACTGTTGATTCAAGTTGATGTGGCTGTGCACATTTTATCTGGAAGTGGATAATGGACAGATGACTCCAACTTCTAAAAACAGATTTAGATCTATCCCCAGCTTTTTAAACAGCTGATTACAGAGATGTCAGTCCTCCCCTTATCTCCAGCTTACATACATGCCAAGGACTCTTAATGCTCTCAGAAGTCAAGTCTTTTTCAGGGTGACTTTGAAATCAGGAACCTCACAAAGCTTAAGGAAACCTGAACTTACTGGCTTTTACAAGAAACTGAAACTAGGGAAGTTGTCCTTCCCTATTACAGTATAAGTAACTTAACTGCCTGGCACTGCTGCCAAAAAGGGTATCTGAAAAAAACAGAGCAAGCTAGGGAGCACTCAAGGAAAACAAACAAATAAACAAACAAACAAAAACAGTTACAAAGTAAAAGACATCAACTTTGATTCCTATCAAGTACACAAGCATCACAGGAGTCCATAACTTTCAAGAGCTACTGCAGTACACGTGAAACCCTTAACTTCATGCCAACTCTGCCCTGAACTCCAGTTTCTCACTTCCTAAGCACATGTGCACAAGTTTACAGCAGCCTGTGCATCAACACAAGATAAAAACGTCCATATTTCATCATACAATCTCCCTTATGCCTCCAAGATCTCCTCTCCCACTCGTTCCACTCAAAAGAAAGATCTTTTTCCATTTCATAACGAAAAAAAGAGCGATATAACAACCGCCTCCCCACAAGGTGCAACAAAACACTGCCAGGGAAGCGTGCTTACACTTCCCCTCTCAGTTCAGGCTTGAGTTCTTCCGACCCACGAGACACTGGAGGTCCGCTCTCCGAAGCTGGGGAAGCTGCTCCTGGGATGCCTAGTCGGACAGCTGTACCCTCCCCGTCCCGACACACTCGCTGTCACTCTCATCGTCCAAGACGGGAGGCCAAACTCGCCTCGCTCCCTCCCTACTCCCGGTACCCACCAGCGGCGAAGTGGAGCGGCGTGGACTTGCGGCCCGCCATGTCCTTGGCATTCACGTTGCCCGTGTCCACCAGGCGTTTCACGCGCGTCACGTCCCCATTGCGGCAGGCCTCCAGCAGCTCGCGGAAGGCCCCGCTCGCCGCCCCCGGGCCCGCCGCCTCGGGACTCTCCGCCGCCGGACTCGACGCGACCGACGACGATGCAGACGAGGATGAGGACGAGGAGGAACTGCTGGAGCTGCTGCCCGAGCCCAACGGCGNNNNCCGAGCCCAACGGCGGGCCCGGAGCGGCGGCGCCCGCACCCTCCGCGCACTCCGGGGCTGGAGGCCGCTCCGCGTCGGGGGGAGCCTCGCCTTCGGGGCCGGCCAGGCTGTGGCGCTGCGCGGCGGAGGTGAAGTCGGCCGGTGCCAGGCTGGGGCTGCGCGGCGGCGAAGCGGCAGCAGCCGGC
>VWZO01020985.1:388427-422508 GCA_013396975.1 Bucco capensis | reverse complement strand
GGTCGCTCTTTCTACGGCTGGGGACGGCGGAAACAATTTTTAAAGGATCTCTATACAGCGATGTCTTTATATGTTTAACTAAAGCTATTGTTTGCATAGCAGATTGAAAATGGGCAGCGTTTCGTTATCGCTAGTAGCCCTTTCTCCCCTCCCAGAGCAAAGGACGAAGGAGGAGGCTTCCCAACAAACTAAGAGTATGCCTCTCCATACACCATGCTGGAGCACAACTGAGATGCACAAAATGTCAGGCACTGTAGGAGGGAAGAATGAAAACGGGGTTAAAAGAGAAGCGTGAGTCCTGGTTACAAATGCTGTGGCTGGGAGGGAGGGAAGAGCACAGGGAGCAGGGAGACATGCCACATTACCCAAGCTCATAGCTGTGTAAGCCCAACAGAAATTTACTGTGAAGATAAATCAGGGATGACAGCTGAGAGTTTATTAACTGAATATAGCCATCCTTAGAAGAAAGAAATCAGCAGTAGGAAATATCCCATCTGTTTTTTTTTTATTCTACATATGCTTAGCGTGGATGTAATAGTGGTTTATTTTCATAGTGAAGAGCCTATACATAAATGTGCTTTCACTGCCTTTTTTAAAATTATTCCTATCTTGTTTAAAAGGCACTTCTGTATTAACTTTTTTTCCATAAGCAGATCCTAATTTTTTGTTTAAAATGTGATCTGGTTGTTTCAGAGCAGTTATTTGATAAATTAACAACTAACTGGTGTCAAATGAAAAACAAACAAACAAACAAACAAACTAAAAACCCCAAAACCCCAAACCAACCAAACAAACAAAAAACCCACTAAGAAAGAGCATAGTAAATGCATCCCCTTACAGCATAATGTTTCTTAGGACATGGTGAGTATTTTGTGACATTGGTAAGAAAGGATTTCCTAGTTTTGGGTTTTACTTTTGCCGGATTATTAAAACTGTTGCTGCATAGAAATGGGAACAGGAAACAGGGATATATTAAAGGTTCCATTTTTTTCAGTTTTTCCTCTGCTCTTTTCCCTCTTGTATCTTGCCTAGACATTCTCACGTCAAGCTGAGGGGACAAAAAGTCCCAAAGGGTTTAAAGCTTTAGAGTTCCCAAGTTTAAGGGGTAGGTTTGTCCTCTCGAGCGTAAAAGAAACAGCCTTGACCCACATAAACCTGCCTGTCTTCTGGCTAGGCATCTTTTTCTTTCATGTGACCTCTGTGCCAAGATTGAGAGTTTAAAGACTGACTGTGTGTTTGGGCTACCTCCAGCTAGAAACCTCAGCAGTGCAAGGAATGTTCTGAAACACTGCTGGTTTCACAGCTATGTTATGCTACTATATCACAAGAAAAAAATTCCTATGGTTGAAATGCTGTTGTCTTCATAGTCTCGGTTCTCTTCTCTACCATCTGTCAGCAGGAGTGGATGTATACTAAAGATTTCTTGCAGATCTGTAAGTGACTTCAAGGCACAAATTTCAAGTCAATGTTGAAAGCAACAATCCTAAAGGTAATTAGGAAGGCATGGTAAGCTTTCTTTCTTTATCTGTGTTGTGTGTAATGTGACAGTGAATATAATGGTTATAGTGGTAGTTTTGGGCCTTAGACATCTAAGCAAAACTGGACACATCAGAGAAGATTGTCAAGATTGGGTTGTCATGGGTTAGGGGCTGGGGGGACCCTAATCCAGTGACAGACACTCTCTATTACTCCCTTTCCCCTCCCCCAGTCCCGGGAAGGGGAAAGGGAATAATAAATATTGAGAGGACTTGTGGATTGGGAAAAAAATAAAACTACTTCAAGAATAATTTAAAAAATGAAATACATACAAATATACACAAGTATATGCAAAACCAAAACCGAACCCAAACGCCCCTTGATAGCAACTGTGTCACCACTGACACAGGTGCAGGCCCAGCAGCAGACCATATCCAGAGTGGGGAGAAGGGGAGCTGGATTCTGGAACTCTCAGGTTGGGATTAAAGGGATGACAGACAGAGGCCTCCTCAGATGCTGGCCATTGAAGAAAGAGGAAGAAGAAGAAACTGCCCCTCTTCATTACACTGAATAGGATTTATATGGATTGGAATACCTAGTTGGTCACTTTAGGGCACCTGAACTGTCTGCTCCTCCCAGAGGTGCAGCCTTTTCCACTGCACTCCCATCGTGGTACACAAGATTTAGCAGTAACCTTGTCTACATAACAATCCTCAGCAGCAAATCTCAAACATTAGGTCTTATCACTGCTAAAGAGGACACTTCTCTGTGGAAACATGCTGTTAGTTTCAGAAAGTGCAGTTAATTAGAGGAGCTTTAGATGAGAAGTAAAATCACAGAATTGTTCTGTTCTAACTCAAACCAGGGCATGGGTTTGGATTGCCAAGCACAGATTTTCCTCCTTATGACAAATATTTATGTATGTAACTGTAAGTGCGCTACTGATGATGGAGATGAACAGTTAGAACACTGCTGTCATCCTTACTGCTCCAGAGGCCAGAAAAGAAATTGATCTAAGCATTGAAAAAAGCCACTGAGCTTGAGCAGACTGACTTTGGACACCCCTTCTCTTGCTGAGAAACAGATCACACCAAGTCCATCCCACACATTTTAATGGAGCTATTCATAAAGCACTGTTCAGCCTGAGCTTGATAGAATCAGGCCTTTACTATGTTTTTTAATCAAGCAATTTTTATCATGGAAATGATTTTTTTGTCTCTTTATGTTCAAATGAGTCTTTAATCTGTTAGAGCTCTATTAGTGTATGGATAACCTGGCAGTCCTGGCTTTGATCTTTATTTTAAATACTTCAGTATCACTAGTATCATTCCTTTAAACTATTTACCCTCTGTAAGAACTTCTTAGCATCTTTTATATGCCTCCTGACAGGAAAACAGCTAATGAAGTTTATTTATACATTTATATGAAAAAAAGATAAGGCAGGTTGTGGTACAACTCCTCAGGAGAGAGATTTGATTCATCTTTTTGCCTGTATTGTTTTGTTGCTTGTACCTTCTCCTTCATTTTGTAGTTCTGGGTTTTCTGTGGGTTTTTTTAGTTGTTTTGCCATTCCTTTTCTTGTTCATTGTTATATTTTTTATTGTTCTCACACACTGACCCCTTTCCAGTTAGTTTTGCCTCTTCCTTTTCTCATTTTTATCTTTCGATTGCTGTCCACCAAGGTCACTTCACTTTCTTCAGTTTTCTTCTTTTACCACTGCTGTTTCCCCACAGGGAACATTTTGATTCCAGTGTTCCAGTGTTGCTCCCACTAACAAGGATCAGTCTGAGCATACATCTCCTCATTTGAAGGGTAACAGAGAAAAAAGGGATCTTGTCTCCACAGGTGCTTATTCCATTGCAAAAAGGAGGACAGAGAGAGTTCACAAGAACAGAGAAGGCAAAATGCACCAGGGCTAATGCCAGCAGTTTGTGTGGCAGTGTAAAGTGAGAGTCTTGCTGCCTCATTATAAACACATCATGTTTAATTATAAGTGGAAGATGCCCTCAGCAACCACTGGGGACAATGCAGCTGCTGGTCATCTCTGAGTTTTAGGCTGGGGTACTAGCAAGTGGCGATATCTTTTGATACACACTCCCCACACACACGTTGGCATTGCTCTTATGCATAACAAACAGCACACCACACTGTAGTCTCTCCTCTCTGGATTTCCTTCATCATATTCTTTACCCACTCTCTTCTTCTGAACATTACCAGTTCCAGCTGATGCTGGTGTTGCATGTTCTTTTTGAGGGGTGATGTGGCAAAGAGGCATGGGAGGATAGGCTTCCACCATGGGTTAGAGGAAAAGTGGATGTATGCAGTCTGTGGGGTAGGGCTGCTTTGGAAATTGTAGCTGTGTGCTACCCCTTTCCCTTCTTTCCTTGGTTTTGTAGATTTGTTAGGTACATTATGTAGGTGTAACAGTTTTGAAATCAGTTTGGTTCAGGGGTTTTCTTTGAGTATGCATTCAAGTAGCTGTTATGTTATTTAGGGTTTTCAAACGTTTGTGCATTGATATGTTCATGAAAGGAACGAAGGCAGAGGTTGGCAGGAGACCAGAAGAGTGCTACAGAGGCATGGCTGCTGATAAAAAGCTTATCTTTTGGCTAGCAGAAGACTGTATCTGTAATAGAAATGCAGCTACATACTGAATTTTCTCTGTCAGAGGAGTAAATCTGCCATAAAAATATAATTCACACCAGAGGACAATTGTATACAATGAAATTTTATTCAGACTGTCTGCTGAGTATATGCTTGTTATGATGGTTAAGTGGCAAAAAATTATGGCTGATCCTAAACATTGCTTGACAAATACTCACACTTGTAAATCTATTTCAGCAACCTCTGAATGAAACTTGATACAGAGGAAAACACTGCTTAAAATATATATGCCAACAAAAAAGTGGCAGTTTGGCACAGAGGAATTTCAGTAAGAGATCAATTTCATCATCTCTTAACAAATTTCCCTGAGCCATGAAGGATCTAGAAATACCCTAAGAGATGGGCTATGCTTTTCTATTCAGCAAGTAGCTCAAGAACAGACTCTTCTGTAAGTTCTTACTCTATTGTAATGTCACCCAGGAGTGTCAAAATCAAGAGACTTGGAAGCTGCATGGAGAAACAAAGGGTAAGAAGCAAACAACCAGGATCACTAGAGAGAATTGTTGGAGATGGCAATTGCGAGTGAGGCCTGATTGACAGGTTGAAAAAACAAGGGCTGCCTTGGATTTCCCCCTCTCTTTTCAGCTTTGTTCCTCTTAGATAAACAAGAACTCCTACTTTGTTATGCACTACACAAGACAGGACAGGCCTCTTATGAGCATGGGGACTCATGTCCTTCCAGTTGGTGATGAGATGAGCACTGTAATCCAGCATAAATCTGTGCCTCTGCTGTAAAGGGAGGTTCTTTCTGCCACCACCTCTAGCTGCCCATTCTCACTGCCACTCATGCATTCATGGTAGCTTTCGCACAGTGACAAGAATTAATTTAGCCCAGGACAATTAGTTTTCAGTATCAGGATCTTTATTCAGGGATGCCCATGCCTACACAAGGATGGGAGTGGGGAGAAGTAGCTCCTTCCAGCACCACAGAGAATTTGTACCAGATCCAAAGAGCAGTGCCCATGGCCTGAGACATCAGCGTTAATCAGGTGAAGATGCAAGTCTATAAGATGCCAACAGGCAGAGTTTGAAAATCACTTGGGGTCTTCTGTGGCCCCTGGTGCGATAACTGTGCCGACAGCAGAGGGAGCATTAAACTCATTGCCCACGGTAAAGTGTGGGGAGTGAAACCCATGTTCCTATAATCCTTGGATGGGTAGGATGAGCTCATTAGCCTTCTGGCAGTCATCCTAGGAGAAGGACAACTCTGATTCCAAACCCGGGCAGATGGAGCTCGTTTAGCCCTGTAAGGCCTTCCATCTAAGAGAAGGGCACTCTAATAAAACCTCCGTCCTAAGAACTTTGCTGCCAGCATCCAAGCTTGCTAGGCCCTGGCAGATGAACCTTAGGACTAAAGGGTGGGTCCAGCTCTGCGCATGCTGTGTCTCACCTAAAAAAAATCCATAGTGCAGGCTCGAGGGTGCTATCTGCTATCCTCTTTTTATCAGCGCGCTTGGAAAAGGCGCTGAGGAGGAGCGTGGGTGGAGCCCTCCCTGGATCTTTGTTCGCGAAGCCTAGCCATACATAAGATGCCAACCTTTATAAACCTTTTTCCATCAGTGCAACACCTCACCTATTGGAGAATTCTGTGCCCCTCTCTTCAGCAGCTAGTTGAGCTACTCAGTAGGAGGGAGAAAATAGATGTCAGCCAGATCAATTGCACCCACACCAGCAATGTATTTTATTGCTTCATTGAGCATTACATTTTCTGATTTGAGAAATAACTTCTTTCTGCCTTTGTCCTCTCTTTCCCTTTGCTACATTTTCCTTTCATCTGTGTTAGTATCTTATAAAATTCTTAGATAAGTACAGAGATTTGGCTTCTCTCTTTCTTATTTCGCTTTCCCTCACTACACTTCATTCTCTCATTGTTGCAGAGAAACTCCCTTGCTTCTTCATCCTCCCCTCCTGACACCCACCAGAGCCTTTCTTCTCTTGTCTCTGACAGACACCTCCTCCTTCCAATACTCCACTTGTTCCACACCTCACATTGAACTCAACCTCATGTGTGTCTTTGTCTCCTCCATGGGCAAGCGGGAAGTGATCTGGAGAATGTGATTCCTACACAAAGAGGTGCCAGGTATGGCAAGAGACCCTCATTCAAGAGAGGGAAGATTTGCCTGCCTGTCCCTCAGGCACTAAAGGATTGCCCTTTTCCAGCCCTCACTTAAGGGGAAGGACTGGCCAGCTCGTGGGACACAATGCTGGCCATGAGGTTTTTCTTTTTTACATCGCTGTGATAGAGGAGGCAGAGGATCCTCCCCGGGAAGAACCCCTCACATGAGAGTTTTTATTTATCCATGTGCATTGCCTAATGTCAGTCTCCAAAAAGAAACACAGGAGAGAGGTTTGCATGAAGAAGACAGTATCACCAGACTCCTGTGCACCTCCAGCAATCTAGGTTATTGAGGGACATGGGAAACTGTCCCTGTTTAGCTTATTTGGAAGTACTAACCTAGAAGAAATGCAAGATCCTCCCTAGTCCAGAGTCAGAAATTATGAAGACACCAGACAGCCTGGTCTATCAGCTTCAAATTCTTATTTACATCAATTTTGCAGCATTATAACTACTGATTTCCACAGGCTGAGTTGCTTTTTCACCATAGCATGTATGTAACATGAAGTATGCACAGAATCAATTATATATACTGACTACTTCCTCTTTATGCTTCTGCTATTGCCCTGTAGAGATGGCTAATCCACTTTCAGGCTTCCCATTCATTCCTGAAGCTTCATAATTTCCTAGTAGACACCCTGTGGGAAACTAGAATTTCATAAATCCCACTTGTCAAAAAAACCCACCAACCATTACCAATCTGATTTCAATTTTCTTCTTATGCTTGTTTTGATAGTCACAAAGATAAATGCAACTGCAATACTTCTGAAATACCCAGTCTACTGCATGCGTATTTAAAAACAAATCTGTCAGCACATTACCCCAGCTGCAGAGAGACTAGGCAGAATCTCCCTCTTCAACTTTTCCCCCTAAGTGTCTTGCTGGGCTCTTGCCTCTGAGTTGATTCCACTTTTAATTTTTTGTTTCCATCAACAGCAGGGAGGTAAAACAGCTGAAGGGGACAGATAAGGGACTTAGCCCGCTAGAACCACCATCCAATTCCAAATTGGATAGACTGGCTGAGTGCCCCCAAATCCTCCATGGATATGCAATTTAATAGAAAGAAAAATCTCCACACACAAAGAAAAATATGCAGAAAATAATAAGGCCACTTTATGAAATGTAACAGTTTCAACAATGTGTATATGATTATAGCCTTAATTAAAAAGAAATGTAACGTACATGCTCTTCTGTCATCTGAAGAAAAAAGAACCCCAGCTGATTATTTAATTTGTCCTTTTACTAAATGATTTAATTTTTAGCAAGCCTTGGCCCAAGAAAGAAACTAAAAAAAGGCTGTATCACATCAGCCTAATGGTGAATCTGTTTCACCTTGTCTTTGACAGTAGCCAGTCATGGATACTGAGGGAAGACTACAAAATAGGAGTGCAACAAAAAAAAAAAAAAAGGAAAAAGGAAAAATAAATACTAAGAATTTGAGAAGGAGAAAAAAAAATGGTTAAGGCAGGTGGAGGAACTAAAATTATTCCCTTATTTTTGTAGACGGCTGAATATGTACAATGTAAGTGCACATGAGGCTTTACTCACATGGATGAGCGCACATGGATTTCTGGAAATGCAGCTCCAAGCAGCAGCAGTGCTCACAGAGAGCAGTGCTCTTGGCTGTGCATGAGTGCTCCCTTACCTGATGGCAGTGATTGAGACCAGCTCTCCTGCCTGCAGAGGAAGAACCACAGGGATTTGGCCAACCATTTTTTTTTTCTTTTAACTTGAGATGCTGCCCCTAAGATTCAACCAATTTTATCTTTGAAGTGTGTGTTAGTATATTCTGTTAATTATTCAGTTAATGGGAAGATAAAGAATATAACAGTCCTACTGAGCTCCTTTGTCCCAGGTCAAGCACATCTTTGTCCTAGCAGTATGCTGTACTGTCCTCATCTCTCCCTCTCACTAGCATTCTTTTAAATTATTCCATTTGGTTTCACAACTTGACATCCATTGATCTTATAATAGGATGGTGACCCCTGATCCCTTTCCAGGAGCTCTGCCTGCAAGCTAACCTTTCCAGGCTGCTAAACTTCCATTTTCCCCTCATTTCCCTCCCACTGTGCCACCAGTGTCATCAGTCTTTCTCTACATCTTGAGCTTTCCATTTTTCTGCTAGGAAAACTCAGTTCAGCCTATTCACTGCTGAACCACCACAGCAGTTGCTGAGAAACAAAAAAATCAGTGGAACATTGTGACATTTGCAGAGGCTCATTTAACAGCACCACAAATGTTTTGCATGAGGACAGCATGGTGATTTCTATTTGCTCCCAATAACTGGAGTGCCTCCAATCTGGATGCTGCTGGGTTGGGTTTTTTCTTCTGTTTTGGTAGAACTCTTTTGCCCTCTATGTTAAGAAATGGATTGAATGTGAAGAGATGTCCCTAAAGAATAGCCACGAGCAAGTTGAAAGCTTATGGGTAGGAATTAGAGATCAAGGTAACACGGGAAACCTTGTGGTTGGAGTCTACTAGGCCTCCAGATCAAGGGGATTCTGCTGATGAAGCATTCCTACTCCAGCTGCAGCTTCGAAGCATCACGCTCACAGGCTCTTGTGCTGCTGGGAGACATCAACCACCTTGACATTTGCTGGAAAAACATTACAGGAATCAGTAGGCAATCCAGGAGGCTCCTGGAGTGTCTTGATGAGAACTTCCCAACACAAGAAATAGACACCCCTACCCGGGAGGATGCAATACTAGATCTACTGGCCACCAATGCAGGCAAGCTCATCAGGGATATCAAGATTGGAGGCTCCCTGGGCTGCAGTGATCATGCGCTGGTGGAATTCACAGTCCTGAGGGTCACTACTCAGTCAAGAAGGATAGTCAGGACCCTGAATTTCAGAAAAGAAAAATTCACCTTTACTGTTCCAGGCAGCTGGTGAGGTTAGACCTCACATCCACTCTTCACATGGGTCAAGCTGGATGAGGGACATGCACCCCTAGCTAGGGGCTGGAGACGTACGGCAGACCGATCTTTTGGCAAAATGCCAGTTTGTACAAGGGATTTCCAGTCTACTCACAGTTCTGCCAGCTTCTGGCCGTCACGTTATTTCTGGCCTTGCTGACAGCCATTTCTGTTCATACAGTGACTGTGGGTAGCAATGCTAGCTCTGACGTTCAGACTTAATTGACCCTCATCCCTCAAGGACATGGAGTAGAACAAAGAAAGTCTATTATAAATACACTGAAATAGGCCATGCAATAATGTCTTTCATCTCCCCTGTCATCATCTTTCCTGGGGACTCAAATGAGACTGTAGGTTCTCCATAGTACCTGTCCCAGGCACATGGCCAGGAGCAGGCATATGGCTGTGCAGCCTTCCTCTGGCCCCAACCCCAATGAGGGCACTGGTTCCCTCTATGATCTCTTGCATGTCAAAAGATATTCCTCTGGTCTTCTTTGTCTTCTTGGAAACTATTACTAATCCCAAACGGTTCAGTCAGTGGCTAGTTGGGCAGGGCAATGTGTTCATAGAACCATAGCATCACTTCTGTTGGGAGAGACCTTTCAGATCATCAAGTCTGTTAACGTAGCACTACCAAGTGCTAACTAACCGTGTGCCTCAGCACCACATCTGTATGTCTTTTAAATACCTCCGGGGATGGTGACATCACCATCCCTAGGCATCTCGTTCCAGTGCCTGACAGCCCTTTCAGTGAATAAATTTTTCCTAATATCCAACCTAAACCTCCCCTGGCAACTTGAGGCCCTTTCCTCTTTTCCAGTTGCTAATGTCCAGCCATCTCTTCAGCAGAAGCTGTTACTATATTTCAGTGTAATTTGCAACTGCCACTGACAAACATCTGCTCAGGCAAAAGATTCCAAGTTAAAACTTGGGTGATACACAGGTTGGACCCACATGTAGTGAGATTCTCAGCAAAATCATTATTTGAGACAACAAAGGTCTCAAAATATTAGTAGCTTTTTTTTCATGCATGTAAACTGGTTCTGTGTGAGTATATGTATATAAGACATACCTGTTGATGAGCTCTCAGTAATTTCAGTCTGCTCTTCCGTAGCTCCACCACAACCCAGAGAAGGTGGGTGGGAATCAGGGGTGAACAAGAGCTACAGGAATTCTGGAAGAAGCTGCTGAGGTGACCCCAGTGAGGCCAGAAGGGTGCATGCCGAACATTTGTTTCTTCTACTATAATATCTAAAATCTAATATTTTTACTGAGCCATTTGTCAGTCTACCTCCGGTAATTACAATGATAAACACAAGATGACTGTAAGTATTAAAGTATGGGGGGTTTGTGTTTGTTTTTATTTTTTTATTTCTTATAAAATAAGAAATTAAAACTATTTTTCCTGGGCATTTGTTGTTTTTTGATTTTTTTTCATTTGTTTTATTTGGTTTTGGTTTTTACTTCTTATTTTATGTCTTTATTTTAAAAGTAAAGATAGTATGCTTTGAACCCGGAGTATACAAAGGCAGCTGCCTTCTCATTCCAACAATACAAATACAGCATGACAAAATATACACACACATACACACACACACATCCTCAGCCTGTGCAGCTGCTAATAAATATTTATTTTACATTTAGCCACTGACTGCTGTTCAAGGTTTCTTTCCAAATGCTCAGGGGCGAGTTAAACATCACTTTGATTACAAGGTAATGCATTCCCCATATCAAAAGCTAGCAAAAGCAGCTCCTGTGATAGCAAAAGAGACAGCCGGTGGTGATTAAAACAAACAAATGGCCTGGGGAAGCATTTGATGGGAACTGCAGACCCTGATCAAAGGATAACTCACTTAAGTAGCACAAGGCTAGAGGGAGGAAATCCTGTCTTTTATTAGATCAGCACACAGTATTGGAGAAAATGGACAACTTTTGATGCAAAGGCCTCTCCTCAAGTCTATCATTTGGGCTAATAAAATGTGCTGTGTCTCCCTACCTATGCTGCTTCTCCTGTGTTCACAGACACTGCTGAGCTAATATTCCTGCTGCTATGGCAGAAATAAGTCTTGCTGACAGAGATGATTGATGCCACACTGTCTAACAGTTTAGAGCAATAGTCTTAGCTCTTACTTACAGAAATGCAGCTCCCAGGGAGAATTTGAATTATTGAAAGAGAGCTCTGTCAGAGGAAGAAACAAGCAATTGAAAGATGTATTTGTCAAAGCCCAACACTTCTATTTCAATAATGGCAAAAAAATATTTTCCAACATGAAGAAGGTTACTGTTGAGTGAAGCTGTCTGAGGTCTTTGCCTCTCACAATCACTCTCTGACTCTGTGCAATTTTATTCCACTGGCTTCAGATATTATTTTCTTAATCTGTAGCTACGCACCCCTCTGCCTACCTGACTGTCTGGTTGCCTGCCAAACTGAGACAAAAAAAGTCCTTCTGCCACTTTCTCCTAAGAACTGCAAGACCGTCAAGAAGCACATGACATGAGAGAAAACAGAGAGCTGAGAAGAGCCCTCTCTAGCTCATATTTGCAAGTGGTTCACTGCTTCTTGGCTTTTCCTCATTTCTCAGCAGCAGCTTCCTCCACCTTGAGGACTTGTGACCTCTGCAGGGAAAGAGGCTGAGCTGCTGATAAGAGTTTGAGCCAACTGTAGTACTGCAGAGACAAAACAGTGGGACAGAGAGGGAAAAGGGAAAGGTGATTAAGTGGGATTAGAATTTCTGCAAAGGGAGGATTTAACGAAGAGATGGTCAACAACCTGGAGAAAGGTGAGCCTCATACTTGTGTTTGGGATATATAGAGACATTAAATAGACTCTGAGATTGGTATTTATTTGTCCTGAACATTAGGTGAGTGTCCTGGAGAACTGTGGGACAGGACTGAACTAGGGGGAGGCAAGTACCAGGCCTGGAAGGAGAGTGTGGCTTTTTTGTGAGAAGCTTCTTTGAAACTGCCTCCCCTTTACTGGGCTGAGTGCAATGTTCCACCAGAGGAAGGTGCAAGACAAGGATGAAGGGTAAAATGTTACGCCAAGCCTTTATTTTTTATGATACTAAAGTGAATCTTTTCGGGAAACCTTTCGATTGAAGGTAATGCTGACACATGCTCCAGCTGTAGATCTGCCAGTTTGCTTCCAAAGTGTCTGTGATCAGAAGAACCTTTTCACCAGCCTGTTCCACTGACAAACAGGCAGGCAAGTAAGCAGGAATGAGATAGAGTGGCTGACTAATTTCCAAATGTTAAGGCTTGCCTTTAACTCTTTCTTTCCTTCCAATTTTACAGAGGCAGGTTGCCTGTTCGTGACAGTAGTGCCTTGGGCAGGAGGACTGTTATAGCTCTTGTGATGCTGGCTACCAATGCTGCACACTGCTAAAGTGTCAGCACATGGTAATCCCTGAGGAACTCGTCTTCATCTGTTTCTTCAGAGGCAGCTTTTTCTCAGTCTTCGTAATATTCTGTGAGAAGCTGCTGCAAAGTCCTACACAAATGTCACTTGCACTTTCATTGTCAATGAAGAGCTGAGCTCTTGTTATAGATCCTGGCTTCGTACTAGTATGTACATGTTTATTCTTCTTACAGACAGATATGGTACATCATACCCCATAACAATCATGTACAAGACTTCCCAGAGAGCGTGCATATAGTTTAACACTAACACATCACCAAATGTATTCCCTCTCAGGAACAGCAGAAGAGACAGTATTTCCTGAAATAAAGACATCTCTCATCTATCTAACCCTTCCATATTCCTGTGGACAAAGACCTGGGGAAAGAGATGAAATTGTGACCTTTCCCTGAAAGCCACTCACAGTCCTTACATGACTAGGATATGGCACAGCAGAGATCTTCATTGGGAATATTGCATAGCCATGGCATGTTAGACCTAAACCCCCAACAGCTCTTAATGAAAGAATTGGCTCTTTAGCAGCCAAAAAGCAAATCTTGATGTATATTCAAAAGCGAACAAGAAATTCCTGCAATTGTTAGACATGGGGTGTCAGAAACATCCACCATTTACTACCCATCAGATTCCTCACACTGCAAACCATCTGATTTTTTGATGGCTGTATTCTGCTGTAACTTCTCTGAAAGCTTTCAGGGGTGATGCAATACAGGGTAACTCCATCCATAAGTCACATATATATGAGTAAACATAGAAAAGCTACACGTGAAGGTGCAAACAGGGAGATATGAGTGGAAAAATAAGAGCACTACATGTATTAACAGAAATTTGAGAAGAAATGGGGGAATCAAAGTGCCCTCTCCCCTGCAGACATTTCAACAGAGCTGTTCTTGGTTTTCCCTTTCTCCCCTTCTTTTGGCTTCTCATTTCTACCTTGCTGATCATTTTAGTAACTTATTTAAGGATATTATTTTTCTCCGCACTGTTTACAGCAAACTTCTCTTTCCTTCTGCCACATCTTTCTTTTTATTTCTTTCTTTATTGTCTCACTGGTTACACACCTCACTCTACTGCTGGAGAGATAACCCCCAAACATACACTTCAAATTTGCTTACTCATCCCCATTATCTGTGCTCCAGCCAGTGTCCAATGATATTTGAACTCAGGTCCTTATTCCCTGCAGAAGTCTTAACTTCACAAGAAGCTCTTCTTCCCTCTTTACCTTTTCTTATTTCACTGCTTCTTTTTCAATGCTGTTATCTCTCTTTTCACCACCAACACAACCACCTCAAAGCTACCCCTATGTTTCCTGTCTTCCAGCCTCTCCTGAGACTCTCCTCATTGAATTTCCCATAACAATCCCTGCAAAGATCACAAGACCCATAGAAACCTGTGCCAAAGTGATGAAATATGCATTGGCTCTACCTGTGCTGATAGCAATAGCCATTTTGAGCCTCCTGTGCCAATCATGAACTCTGTTGTTCACATGGTATCCTGCAAAGACAATAAACGAAGCATGGAATCCTGCAGAGAAAACAGAAGCCAGAAGGACTCCCTTGGTGTTTCACAATACTCTGAAGCTTCAGAAAGGCAGGGGTAAATATATTCAACCTTTGCCAGACAAGGGAGCACAGCAAAATGCTGCAGAATGACTCATTAAAAAAGAGTTTCAGAAATGTGAAGGAAATGCATACCTCTAGGTTAAGATGTAAGGGTAACACAGAGCAGAGTGGTATAAAACTTCAGAAACCTCATGGGAAGAAAAGGAGATCAGGACAAATTAGAACCTGGAAATCCAAATTTAACCCAACTTTTGCATATATAGGCAATCAGAACAAAGGTGGTTTAGAAAGGCTTAAATCTGTCTTGGCACCTTTTTGCCCCAGGCTCTCTAATAGTCAATATTTGTCCTTAGTCGATAAAGTACTTGACACCCTAAATCTTCTGTAGCTTTATCAGTTCTTTGGCCCATATTGCAGTCATCCTAAACTAGGTCTAGCACTATTTAAGTTGCAGAGGACACACAAAAGGGAATATCCTTGCACACAGCGTTGTAATCTTTTTAAAAATCATAAAATCTTAAAGTAGTTAGCAATTTCCCAGCCACTGACATCAATAAATTATATGAGGAAAGTAGGTTGGAAATTAACTGAATCTTTGAATGAAGTACAAGAGGGAAAAGAGGGCACTGCTGCTGTCTTATCAGAGCAAGGACAGGAGAAAAGTCTGTGATCTTCTCACGGCCTTTCAGGCAGGTTCTTACGTGCAACCAAGGCCCACTCTGGCATAAGGATGCTAAACAGATTTGAACTTTCCTCCTTTTAGCACGAGGCAGCACCTCCAGTCAGATCATGAGTATGTCCCTCCTTCAGTGACTAACTGACCTGATGCTTTAAAACTCATGACACCAGCACTTACATTCATGTACGCAATTCATTTTACATTAACAAATTCTACAGGTGAAGCTTTTGCTCAAAGCCAATGGAGTCTGTTTCATTTTTTTTTTTAAATCTAGCTTGTTTTCTCTAAAGGTCTCCATTGCAAGAGTCATTATTAACTTGACTTTTCCACAGTTTTTATATAACCATTTGCTTCTAAACCAGAGAACAGATGATGCCAGCTAAACACAAATTTATGCCAGTATGACTTTAATGGCTTCAGTGGAGTTGAAATAAGTGATGTGTTTAGCCTTGCTTTGTAGTGTTCCCTTCCATTTTAGATAAATTAGCCAGTTGTGATCATGGGTTTTTAATAAACTGACAAGGTCTATATTCTTACAGCTGAAGGCTCCCTACCTGATGAACATAAAATAAAACTTACTAATATCACTATACTTAGTCATCTTTTAACCTCTGCTTTTCTTGTTTATATTACACTCGAGTATTTAATTTTTCATTTATGCATTGTTTTATTTTTTCCTAGATAACAGTAGAAAGGAAGCAATTCATGGTGACTGAGGAAAAATTACCATAAAAGTAATGTTTAGAAGTATGTAGTTGAACAATTCTTTAAACTGAGAGGAGAGAAAGAGCCAGAGGGGAATAATCCTTTGTTCAGGCTAGGTTGACTCTGTCATCCAAGAGGACAAAATTAAGACAGTAGGGCATTGCCAGGCTGCACTTCCTCTGCCATCTGAAAAGTGCCCAGGGGGAGTTGCGCTTTGCTAGCTGAAGCTATTTTCCTTCCCATCTGGTCAACTTGATTTAGAGAAGTGCCTTATGCAACCTAACTGCTCTGCTGTTGTCCTGCTATGCTGAGGTTCAAATGGATGTGGCAGCGCACTTAACACTTCTAGGAGAAGCTCTGAGGAAAAAGAGTGATTATATCAAAGCAGGCATTTCAGTCTGCAATGGTAAAGATGTCACTCTATGGCTATAAAAAAACAAAGAAAACCACAACAAAAACCAAACCAAAAACTGAGGAAAGATGAAGATTAAAATTGATAATGGTTGAAGTACACTCAATTGTATCAGCAAGAAGGAGTAGTAGCATGAAAACCAATCAGGACAAGATTAAAGACACATTACCTCCACAGCTTGGACATCTGGCAGCAAAACAATGATGTTATCATACACTAACAATCCAGGGCTTGGTCACCTGCAGTCCTTCAGATCATCTGATATCACTTTCAGCATGGGAAGTAGCATCTGTAAATCACATGTTAAGTGTTTGTCCTCAGTTAAAAAAACCCCCAAATATTTTCATGGCTATTTGTGAAATGTGATACAATGTTCCTATTAATATTTAGTTTAATTAAATCCTTCTTCAAATTCCTTCCATTTTGTGTTATAAAACTATCTGATGGTGTCCTTTACTCAGGCTGGTATTACAGATGACACCATTTTCTTCATTCTTGTTTATGATATACACCTCCCAGCTCTAGTTTGCAAATCACCATTGCTATGAGGACCTAACTCCCCTGAGTAAAAGGGTGACTGCAAGTTTGTTAGTCAGCACTTCTATGAAACATTCAACATTCAGACACTGTAGACATCCAGCCACTTTTAAAGAACAGGGAGAGCTGGTTGGTCACAATGATCTGTGTGACCAACCATTTCCAGCTCAATTTACCCTTTGTTCTTCCAGAGATGAACAAGAAACAGCTTCACTGTACTGATTCAGCAAAGATACATGAACCTATCTCAGGCTCTTATGTCACAGGTTTGCAGATGCTGCTGGATTCAAAAATCCCATCTATAAATTTTTTCGGCTCTAGGCTGTGCTGCTTTTATGCATTATGGGCAGCTGTAACAGTCATTGCTGCAAGTGGGATGCATTTGACAGCCAGGCTTCTGCCTCCACTGAAAATGGACATAAACTCATCTTTGAGGTTGTGCATCACTTAGTCCGTGAGCAGGGCATGCACAGGCCTTTGATATTGAGCTTATTTCAGTCTTACAACATAACCCAATTGCCTCTGCAGCTGAAGTTAGTGGACAAATTGTCACCGACTTTTATGAGATTTGGGTCAGGCCTCATGGGGCTTGTCTTAGGAATACCAGAGCTCTCCAAAATACATTAGGAAACATCTTCCTACAAAAATCTTGGAAACTATCTTAAATTGCAAGCTTCTTGCAATTTTAGCTATCTAGGGCTTTGCAGATATTTCATTAAATGAATAAGAATTAAAAGTAATTCATTTTCAGAATCAAGTCTAGAGCAGAGACAGCAAAGTATTTAAGTTTTGAAATGATTAAAAAATCATGGTATTTATAAGTTATTACTTGTTTATCTTCTGATCTGTGACAGTTCACTGAAGTGACACAAAATTTTCACCTAACCTCTCTCTCTCTCTGTCTCAAAGTGATATAACAGTAAAGAATGACTCAACAAAAATAAAGTTAGTAAATAAAAATGGCTTCATCAAAAGAGCAAGTGCCACAGGACACAACCCATTTTCAGAATGCTGACAGAATTATGTTGATTCTATTCTAAAATTTTCATAATAATTGAAACATAAAAGAACTGTTTCTCATTTATTTTTGCTTACAGTTGAAAACTGACAAGAATTGTGGGATATCTTAAAGTTATTTCAGGTCACTTAGGCACAGTCTGAAAATCAGTTGGGGTCTTCTGTGGCCCCTGGTGCGATAACTGTGCCGAAAGCAGAGGGAGCATTAAACTCAGTGCCTATGGTAAAGTGTGGGGAGTGAAACTCATGTTCCTGTAATCCTTGTATGGGTAGGATGAGCTCATTAGCCTTCTGGCAGTCATCCTAGGAGAAGGACAACTCTGATTCCAAACCCGGGCAGATGGAGCTCATTTAGCCCTGGAAGGCCTTCCATCTAAGAGAAGGACACTCTAATAAAACCTCCGTCCTAAGGACTTTGCTGCCAGCGTCCAAGCTTGCTAGGCCCTGGCAGATGAACCTTAGGACTAAAGGGTGGGTCCAGCTCTGCGCATGCTGTGTCTCACCTAAAAACAAGTCCATTGCTCAGGCTCGAGGGTGCTATCTGCTATCCTCTTTTTACCAGCACGCTTGGATAAGGCGCTGATGAGGAGCGTGGGTGGAGCCCTCCCTGGATCTTCGTTTGCAAAGCCTAACCATACAATACAATTTCAGGTCACTGATATTCCAAAAAGTTCTGAATACTTGTGATTAATTAAAAAGCAATTGCACTCCAAAAAGTGATGGTGTAAAAATAACTAGAACTCAGCATGTATATCTTATACTCTGAATTGCATTTCTCACCCTATAGCGGTTTGTGGCCTTGTGTAAATTACCTTTGGTTTACTCTGTCACAATTTCTAGAAAAGAAACTGAGTAAGGAGAGTGAGAAGGAGCAAATTCCTTTTATCTGTCAGACCTGTAAACTCAAGAGCTGTCAAAGATCTCCATCACTTTTGTCTCAGCAATTTTTAGGGATGCAAGTGGAAAACATGTTATTGATAGGCCTTAAGATTGACATTTAGGATGCTTTTTTTATGTTTTACTTACAGTTATACATCAGTACAGAGTTCCTAGTTACTGATGCACTTAGCAGACAGAAATAAAGAAACAGGAGTCTGTGGAGCAGTAACTTTGTACAATGTCACGTTACCAAAAGTTTGTTTTCACAGCAAGTGTTGGTCTTGTTAGCAATCATTTTTCTGATGGTTCTTATTCTTTAGGCTTCCATTGTCCTTGGCCATTTCAGCAAAGAAAGACAAAAAATCCTTCAGTTTGTGTTTGCCCAGGCAGAATGACTCTTATTTTTCCAGACTTGCCAGAAATGCCTCAGAAATCCCTGTTCTTTCCTTCTAATTTGTTTGTACACTTGTTTGTTCCTGTCAGTGACTGATAACAGCTGCAGTGACCAGCTTGGTCTCATCTCATTTCCAGCACAGATGTTACTTTTTTTCAGGTTCCCCTCTTTGTGGATATTTGTTGTTGCATTTCCCCCTGCAGGGCTTTTAATATTTTGTTTTGTTTCACTTATGCTTTCATTTCTTTTTGCAACCTTAGAGATCCTGGAGATTGCTTTTTGTTTTAGTCTCTGTCTGTGTCTTACCAAGCTGTAAAATGGCAAAGTAATGCCTGGATTATCATACGGTTTGGTCCTGCCACATGTGAAAATTGCCTCCAATGATACAGCAGGTGCCTAAGTTGTGTGCAGGAGTTGTTGCACTCCAGCACAATTCCTACTTGGCAGAGACGGCTGCTGGAATTACAGCTCTTCCCCTACAGTTCTGCCAAGGAAGAACAACTAAAGCTATAAGCAGAGAGGGTGCATTCTCCAGCTATAATTTATTGTCTAGGACAATGATGTCTGGCTGCAATAAATTGAGAAGAGTGACTGTATTGTGAAGCACATGAGCTCAGCACAAGATGAGAGGGAGCATCCTCCCTCTTGGCAGGCACAACTATAGTTCTTGGGTAGGAGTCAGAGATGCAACCACACAGTTTGCAGGGTCTGAGATGGACATTACTTATAGAAAATAGGTGAATAGAAGGGAGGTGGATTGTTTTTGTGCTATTTGAAATATGAGCTGCTTTGATAATATTTCTCTGACAGATTTTCACATCAGGTAAAAATCTGGAAAGTACTTACACCAAGAAGTTATTTTCAAGCATTATGTTTGCTGCATGGAATATATTTTATTTTTAAAGACCGGTAGTATTTTAAAGATGTTTCTTTGCCTATACTATTATAAAAGTTCATTATCCATCTTTAACAAGGCTCACACTTGTTGCTGTTTGGATGCCACATACAAAACTGCTGCAAGAAGCAATGAACATAGTTCAGCTGCTGGAACATCTGCCTCTGAGTCAGTAATTATCGAGTGCCCCTGCATTGAATTTAGGGGTCACTGGGCTGCTGAATGTGCTGTTCTTGTATGAAGTAGGAAAAAAATTTCTGATTACTTGTTGGCCATTAAATAACTGATGACAGCATTCACTAGAAACTCACAATAGCTTTGCTCCTCTAACTGTGCCAGGTAATTACATTCCTGCTACCTAAACGAACTTTCAATTACAGACAGTACACTCTTTCTCCTCTAAACTGTTTAGAAATAGTGTTATGCAATGTTAAATTATTGCCCTTGTCCCACATCAGAGGTGGCTCAATTTCAGCACAATACAAAGAGATCCAGGTCCACACAAGGATGCTTCACATAAGCTTTGGCTCAGCCTCAATTCAGCTTCCAGATGCTGTGCTCTCAGGCACTGCTGTAACCTCATCCGCCCTGTTCAACCCCAGCTTCTGGAAGGAAGATGCCCTACCAAAATCTGCTCATCACTCTCGCCTTCCAAGAGTTTGCATAGGAGCACAGACTGTTTGCACCACCTGGCAGTATTCCAGCACAGGTGGAGGGGAGTAGGGAATAATGTTATTAGGTCCAGCTGAATGAAGGGTATGAACTGGGGGGTTTTATGGTCTCAGTCTTGCATTTGATCATTCAGCAACTCAGTTCAGGTACAAATCTGCCTACTTGCATTGTAGGAGAGGAAGGTCATTTTTCAAGAACACAGGTACATCTGAATACAAAATTATGTCCTTCTCCTCAGCAAACATTATAGCCATTTGTAGCTGAAGAGAAGTGCTTATCTCCTGAGTAGTGTAATCTACATCAGTTTTATGGAGGTATGTTATCTAATAGATTTTTGTATTCGGGCTGGAAACAAATCTCATATATACAGTTACTAAAGGAGAATGCAAAAGAAAGAAGTAAGTAATATAATCTCTTTATTGGCATTAATTTACATAATACTATACAGAAACTTCCATGTTTGCTTACAACTGACCATTGCAGAGAAATAAATAATTATTTTTTAAAAATTAGTGACTACTACTCCTCATTCAAAAATGCTCCAAGGCAGTTATTAAACTGCTGGAGAATCTGCAGTATTCTGCACTCTGCAACCACAAATCCTTCTTATGTCTTCTGCACACCCGCGGCCCTGTTCAGCAGTGCTTTCTTTCTGCCATGCTGTTCTGTCTGCAGATTTAGAACTCTCGTCATTTTTACCTCAAATGACCTCAGCCCAGCTTAGACAAGCATCCTCCAGATTTGACCCCAATGCAGATCTCACTAAAGGAAAGGGTCTGTTCAGTGTCACTAGGATAATAAGACAAATACCCTTAAAGCCTGTAGTTCTGATCCCCACGGCTATCTGCTTTCAGTAATCAGATTCTGGAAAGCTGTTACTGTAAGTCAAGTTGGTACTGTTGAGAGTAAGAAGCAAGGTGTTGTGTGGCTAACAAACCCAACTAACTACAGAGGAGTGGTAATAAATGCCCCCTGAAGCCATCTTTCAGGATTTCCTTTTGAAAAGGCAAATGCTTATCAGAACTATATTAAACTCAGAGGAAAGGCAGAAAAAATACCAAAAGGCACTTTGAAGTCTTTCTTGTCTCTTGCCTTTTTGACACAGTAAAAGAAGAAGGGAAGATTTTCAGAACCATTAAGAGCTGTGGACATCATGCTAGTTTATTACATAATTATCTCACAAAACTCTGCTCGGTCCTTTCATGGCTATGAATTTTCACATAAAACTGAAATTATTAATTCCTACAGTATACCACTGTTTCTCATTTCATTTTTGGGTATTTGCTTTCACGAACTGATATGAAATACTAAAATGACTTGTTTTCTTAATTACAAATGATATCCTGAAGACAAGGACATATTGCAGGAATATGAAATTGGTGTGGTATAAATGACAATTCTTCTCTGCTAGAGTTCACGTAATGGGGAAGGGTAATGGGACTGAAGAGGTTCAAGAAAATGTCTGATATTGTTACATCTAATTTAATAAAGTGAGGGGGTGAAGTGAGGAGATTTTAAAACCAATGTTGCAGAGCACTGAGTGATCATTTAGAAGATTTATAGTTTGATCTAAGGTTAAACAGAGAGGTGAACAAGCCCGATTTTAGCACTGTCAGGAAAATGATTGGTTACCTTAGATGTAAGTCCTACTAACTTTACTTTCAGATCAAGTCCTTCTGTCTCCCAAAGCATGATCCTTCCTATAATCCTGAACCAGGATTTCTGATATGAAAGTACAGACTTTGATTCTTTTTTCCCGTGGAATTAGACCCCTTGTCATTGCAGAAATGTTGCTGCCTATTTTCCACATGCACATGCTTTTCAGATTTCCATACTGCTTCCCACCGTTTATGCTGGGCATGAATTTGTTCCAAAATCTATACCATATCATCATTACTGTGAGAAGAATAGAGGAGACAGAGTGCTGCTTTGAGTAGCTGCCACTTGCAAACAAAAAGGCAATAAAAAATAACCCTACATGCACATTATTGATGGCTGGAAGATGCCTTCAGTGGTGAAACTTATACACACTTAAGGATCTCTACAGACCAGTGACTTCTGATTCACCCTTCCTCTGAATCTGTTGTCCTTGCTCTGCCCAGTCCCAGTCATCTTTCTGTCATACATAGTCTCCATGTGCTAGGCACATTGTTTCTCTTGTTGTCAAAATTTTCATTTCTTTTGCTTCTCCATGAAAAAGGAAGAATGAACAGTCTGATGTCACTGCAGAGGGCTAAAAGGCAGCACTAGATATTGAAGCAAGGCTGAGGAAGGCAGCACTGTGCCAGCTGAAGCAAGAGGGACGAAAGCTAAGAATAAGGATAGGAACTAAGGCATCAGAGGCCATAGCTAACGGACATTGCTTCTGAATAGGGTCCACGCAAGGACAAGGACAGGCACAGGCACTGGTGAAAAACCAGAAAAAAGGGCAAGAGGAACAGGTTGGGAGTGCAAGTGGTATCCACATTTAATCTAGAACTTTAAACTGAACCCTGGATTCCCAAATTTCTATATTTCTGTGTTTCTAGCAGTTATCTCTGAACCTTGCAGATAAAAGCTAGGTGTCCTTCTTGGGTGTCTAGAGGGTAGCTATAAAAAAGGCAATACACCTGTTTACTCAGGTAGTTCAAATAGGAGGATCTCTACTCTAGATCTAAGAATACTGCTTTTCTAGTGACCTAGCTGGAAGTCACTGTGATTTTCTGTGTGTTAGAATATACTTACACCTTTTGGGTTTTAGATATGGAAATATATCTGGGGAAAGTAATGTCAAAATTAGAAGTCAACCATTTTTATTTAAAACCATTTCTCTATTGAAAAATGATGTCTAAGATTTGAATGATCTTTCACTGAAAATCTATTTTCTTTTTGGATATGCCACTATGTGGCATTGTATATCAGGTGCCAATTATATCCAGTATCTTCTAAATTCTCCTTAGTCAAAGGATCAAATTTGTCATTCCCAGAGCACCACAGAACAATGCAATCTCTCTTCCTGCATATCAGTGATAAAAAAAACATAGCCCTCATGAGAAACAGAGTATGTTCAGGCACTCTGACTAGCAGAGCAAACAGAACAGTAAAACATGTGTCACTAGTTATTAATGTGTCTTGCATATGTCCAGTTTGTGATACTTGGATCCTGGCCTGCCCTTGAGAAGCAATCCTTACTGCAAGTTAACCCAAGAAAGATACCTTGCAAACAAAAAAAAGGACTTAAAAAGGCTGATGGCACTGACAGATCTTGTTTGGCACTGACAGATGCTTGTGACAGGAGTCTGTCTTGTTTGGCAAGTTTTAAGACATCCCTGCTGCACAGAGGACAAAATGCCACAATAGCAGCATCCCTTAAATATCTGGAGCTTTACTTGAAATCTCTAATGAAGGTGGCCTTCAGCAAAGCTACTACTCTGCGCAGGATAGCTTGAAGCAGAGGTACATGTCCTTTGGTCAGTTCTGTCAGGCCACAAACCAAGCACTTAAAATTGGTAGATGTCTTTTACAATGACCTACTTTTAGCTCCCCGTGTCCAGGTTCCAGTGTGGAAAACAATATCACCTTCTATCACAGGATTATCATAAAGAAGAATTCATTAATGTCTTTACACATTAGTTATTTCAGACGTTAGTTATTAACAACAACAAAAAAGCATCATAGAAAAGGAAGTAATCTTATATCAATTCAAGATACATTATAATGCATATGGATCACCACATTTGGAATGAGCAATGTTCGTACAAATGAAACGATATGGGACGCCTCTCTTCTGGTGATATTTTTGCTGTCAGGCATCCTTGGCCTGGAAGGATGAAGGGCTTGTTGACAATCTACAATAGTGATGGTTTCAAATGCCTCTAGTTTCATAAAAGCCATCAGCACTATTTTATTTTTCACAATCAACCTGGGTAGACGTGGCATCATGAAAAAAAGGGGGAAAAAATCATCATCATGACAGGAGGAAAACTGTCTTCTTGATTCCATTGTACAAAGAATTAAAAAGCACATCAAGTTGCCTGAAAAAACAATCTTTACATGTAAACATGAATAAAGATTGGCAAAACCTTCCTCCATTGTAAGTAGTTTTAAAACAATTGTCATGGAGTCCGATGACATTTAAACAATGAAAAAGCCATGCGAGCCTGGGAATAAAACTGAAAATAACACAAAGGCTTAACTCAAAATCATGGTATCTAGTTATTTCTTGAAAGATCACCCTCCAAAATGCACACAAAGCAGGGTTGTGGCAATAGGACTGTACCTTTAAACAATCTGGCTTTACAACGGCAGCCCATTCCCAGAACTCCAATTTCATACCCTGCTTTGGTTTGGATTTTGAATGAACTAAAATTACCATGATTTATATAGGAAACACCAGGTACACAAACATGTCAGGGAAAAAGGGAGGGAGGTGGGAAATGAAGGGTAAAGAAACACACATTCATGTTGAGTTGGCATACTAAGGCTGTATTGCTGTGAGACTGGCACTAAGGCTGCAGTGGCAGTTCAAGAGATTCCTGTGCCATAGCCCCTGTCCAAAACCACCTTGTCCTGCAGCGTGGCACCCTTCCCATCACCCTCTCACACAAGTGTTGTATTTCTGTAACCTAGAAAAATAAACCACTCTGTGAATAAACCCTCAATCGGAGAGATGTGTTTCACAGAGCAGATACACTTAAGTTTGCTTAGTTGCAACTCTTAAATAAAGACATTTGATAACAAAGTTTGGCTGCGAGGATGTGAAGGGAAACACCTTGATGGAGAGTGCACTGTAGTGCTGCCAGCTGACTGAAATAACACCATCGCCAAAGAGGAAGCGGTCACCCTCCGCCTGTAGCATTTAATCCACTTTCACGCTTGCTTTCACTTTATTTCATCCCCTCCCCAACTTCATCCCAGCACCCCCCGGGCCGAGCACGAAGGTTCAGCCCCGTCCCCGCTGGCAGCTGCCGCGGGGATTGTTTTTGCGGAACACAGGCCCGCGGGCCCCAGCCCAAGCCCCCTAGCTGAGGCGGCAGGCCGGCAGCAAGGCCTTGCTCGAGGAAACGTGAGCCACCGCGCCGAACCTCGCCCAACAAAGCCACCGCAGTGGTCCGGTCCGCCCCCGGCGGGGCCCGCACCCCTGGCACCTGCGGCCCGCCCTCCCCGCAGCTGAGAGCCCCTCCTGTTGCCTGCCCCCGCCCTGCTCCGCCCGCCGGGTCTCTCCCTCGCCCCGGCGCGTAGGCGGGGCGGGCTCCGGGCGGTGCCTCCCGTAGCGGGGCCGAGGCGGCTCTTTCTGTCGCTTGCCGCCACAGCATGAGCGGGCCAGGTCGGCTGGGGCCCGGTGGTGGCTCGGGGTTGCCGCCGCTACCCAAGAGCCTGAGTGGGCTGCTGAACTCTTCCTCCTCCGGCGGCGGCGGCCAGGGTGGGCGCTGGCGGGACCTGGAGCGGCTCTACGCGCAGAAGTCTCGTATCCAGGACGAGCTGAGCGGCGGCGGCCGGGGCTCGCCGCGACCGCCTAAGCCTCCCAACCTAGACGCAGCACTGGCTCTGCTCCGCAAGGAGATGGTAAGCGGGGCAGAGGCGGGCCGGGCGTCAGCGGGGGCGGCAGACGTGGCGAGTGGCGCGGCTGCTGCGGGGTGAAACGTGCCAGTAACGGCGAGGAGGGAGAGTCAGGACCCCTGGTTCCACCGCCCTGCGTCTGTAATAGTTGGGCTTCACCATCGGCGGATTGAGAGGCATCCATTCGAACCTGACATCCATTTTAAAAGGCTGTTGTTAAAGTATCAGCACTGATGCATTCAGATCAGGTGAAGTGCGATTAAGCATCTTTTTCTTCAGGACTTTGTTTTGGTTTTGTAGCAGGGTGTTATTAGTCAAATTCCGCCGGGCATCCTGGCACACCTTTTGATGAAACACTGATTTGGGTGTTGGTGCTTTGCTGGTGCCAGCTGCAGTTGTAATGACTAATAGTATAACCTAAGCATTTAGCACTTAGTATTCTGAAATCTATAAACTATGACATTGCTGAAAATATGCCAGTTTTAAGGGCTTTTTGTCGTGGTAAAAAGGTGTTTGAGCACAAGAAACTCTGTCAAAAGACCTTTCTGTGGATTTAGAAGGACAGTGTAGTGCGCTGAAATCTTAATCTGCTGCCAGTGTTTCAATAAGCAGTTCAAATCCAGTTTGAGATATTCTTAAAACTGTCTATTAGAATTGCTGGTTTGCACTAAAGGACAGGAAACACAAGTGGCTGCCGACCACTGGGCTTTCTTTATAAAGTGCTCTGAGGGCAAACAAGGGTATGATATTAGTCGTCTTAATCTTTTCCACAAAATGAAATATAACTTGTTCTAAAAGTCTGATCTATTTTTCTTAATGGAAAATCAAATGAAATGCTTGTTAAAGTCATTTGACACCTAGACTTCCCCTTTGATACTTTGTTATCCTTGATGATAATTTGATAAAACACTTCAGAAGAAAAAAATACTTTACCTGTGAACACATCAAAGGTTTTGAAGCAATAGTCTCCTTGGTTCCAGATGTAGTTTTTTTGTGGCCCACAATAATTAGAGAGGCTCTTGCATACTAATAGGCTGCCTTTCATCAGGTAGGTGATAGCAGTTTATTATTTATATTGAAAGCTTTCTTGCAGCAGTCAAAGATAGTATTGCTGTTGAGTAATGAGCTTGCTTTAAATATTCAGTAGTGAATAGAAATGTGTAGCAGCATCTTCCCTGCATGATCAAGCAAGGTATTGTGTATATAAGTTTTTAAAGATGAAAAAGTTATGGATTCAGATGCTTTGGAAGAGCAGGAGGAGGGAGGAAAGGGTAGGTCACTTCAGAACTGTGTTCCCGAGTAACAGAGTTGATTGCATGGGACTGTGCATTTTAGGTTATTTTGTAGGTGCTATGATAAAACTATAGAGTCAAATGCAGATTGGCTGGGATTAAAAACTATGCTTGTGCTAGCAGGCTTGGACATTTCTTCAGGCTTTTGGTACTTTGGTGATCATACTTGAAAGTCGTGAAGAGCTAGATGCAGCATTTTTCTCAATGGACTTATTGTTTGGTTGTTGAACACTAGTGGCAGCTACAGAAAAATAAGATTAAACATAACTGTTTGGTGTTAAGGCTTGCTGTTAATTCTGCTGAGCAATTCTGCCTTGGACATTGCACTTGGCAGAGAACTGATTTTCACAGGAAGTGCTGAAGTGTGTTACAGAGCTGAAATGGGAGAGCTGCTGGTGAAAATGCTTCCCCTTTCCTCAGGAGACAAAATAACTAGTTGTCTGTCTCCAGGTTGAGTTTTCTGGCTCAATTCAGTCTTCACTTCTCTTTGAATAGTTCTTCACCACAGTCTTGTCCTTCAAATATTTAGCTCTGATACAGGTCTGCCTGATGGGTCTCATGTTTGCGTATCATAGCAGTGAAGTCCAGCTTCATAGCATCCTCAGGTAAGAAAGGATGTGTAGTGTGTGTAGGTGGGGCAAGCCAAACTTCATCGACTGCTATCTCCAAAGGCTGATGCTCAGACTTTATTCATGGGCAGGTAAATAGTCACTAGCTTAATATGTCTGAAGGAGTTACTTCAGCAGGGCTAGATGGAGGGGTCTGGATGTGATACAAATACCTCCCTTTTATTTTCCCTCCTGCATTCTTCTTTGGTTGGTTTTTGTTTTATAAATCTTTGCAGAAGGAGTTTTGCACAAGTGATGACTTCCTCGTACAGAATAAGAGAGCAAGGAAAAGTTGTTTATGCTTCCTGCAGAGTGCATGCTTAAACAGCAAAGGCAGAAAAAGCTGTTGTGTTCCTTACAGAGGACAATGGAGATGTGGTGGAAAGCCTTGTCTGTAATCTCCTGGCACCTAACACAGTATTCCACATCTTGTTCCACATTTTGTCCTGAAGTCCTTGTGTTCAGTCTGTATGGGACATCACGTCTCAGCTTCATGACCTCACCAAGTAATTTATGTTCGTCCTGAAAAATGCCATATCCTATTTTTCTGAGTTGGAATGGCATTGTGGTATATGATATTTCCCCCCCTCCCCCGCCCCCTTTCCATTCTTCAGAAAAAGCAGCTGGTAGGATAGTTCAGCAATGTCGGAGGAAGATCTTCGTGCTAGCTTCTTGTGGTTTCTCTGTGTGCTGGGTGTTATTTCTCCTTAGAATTTAGACATGTAAGATGAGATTTTTGCAGTAAGAGTTCTCATTCTGGGTAAAATGTAGTGTGGCATTCAGACAGCAGTAAAGGCTACTAACATTATGTTTTTTTCTCTGAACATGAACTATAGCAAAACCTTCTATCTGATGAAGGTGAGGTTCACTAGGAACAGCCTGTTAGCTTAACACTTACTTGAAAATTTAGGCAGAAATTTCTACCTCTTGAAAATGTTCAATCGGATAGTGATTTTAATTTACTGCAAGACAAAACCTAGATTTAATTTGATCTGACTTGGATAGGTGCCAATATTAAATGAACTCTGGGTTTTGTTGCCGGAAAGGGAAACTGCTTTGAGTTAAAGGACTAGCTTTATTTTGCTTTGTGATGTAACATATGGGTTTTGTACTTGATATGAAGATGCTGGCTACAAGGTAACCTTTTTAAAATGTTGCTCCAAGTGTTTAATTAGCTCTTGAAATAACATTTTAGAAGGTTGAGGACCACAATATTGTGCACTTAATTATAAATCAAGCCTATGCTTCAGCAGCATGTGAAAATATTCTGAAGATTTTCAGACTACAATGTATGTCCTTATCTAACTTTTGCTTTAGTTTTGCTGCCTTCAAGTAGCATGCTGTGTTGTGCTAGACATACCAAGCCTTGTCAGGTGCCTAAGTATGTTGATACAGGAAAACGAAAAATTACGGTAGAAGATACTTAGCCAGGAAGTGGAAAACCAGCTGGAGCTCCATTTGCAACTTTTAACCCCATCTATTTTAAACAAAAACAGAGAACCTATGGTACTGTGTGAGAAAGATGTGTGAAAGACACACAGTGTTACTGGAAAAGTATGTCTCTTGCATAATGAGGAATATAGAGTTTATGAATTTATCTGTAATGCTTCAGGTAGGACTGAACTGCTTGTGAAAAGTTAAGCAGGGAATTGCAATATGACAGAATCTTGAAGAACACTTTTCTCATGTTCTGTATCATGTCACATTGTACCTGGTTCTTTTGTTCATTTTAACCCATGGGGAGTCTTTCAGCTTAGAAAATGAATTATACTTCCATATTTCATAACTGTTCAAGGTGGAAAGAAGCTTGGTCCTCTTGTTAGCAACAAAAGATATATAACATTATCTACTGCCAGTAAAATCACCATTGTAATACTATTTGTTTGTTTGAATCTATTCCTTCTCAGGTTGGCCTTCGGCAGCTAGATATGTCCTTACTGTGTCAGCTGTACTCTCTGTATGAATCAATTCAAGAATACAAAGGTGCCTGCCAAGCTGACTCTAATGCAGACTGCACGTATGCTCTGGAAAATGGTTTTTTTGATGAAGAGGAGGAATACTTCTAGAAGCAGGAAGATTCATCCTCAGGCTGATGGAGTTTCTTTTGTCCTCTCCCTGCAACACACTTCAGCAAGAACAACTGGAATCTGTACGGACCCCTTTTCTGGAGGTGGAACACCCAGCTACCCCGAGTTGTGTTAAATTCACTTATTGTGATAGGCTGTCAGTACAAGTTACTCATGCAAATATTACTTGAGGAAAGTGCTGTACTCTAACTTTTGAAGAGCCCTCAGACATGCTTGACAAGAGTTTTCAATTTAATTTGCAAGGTGGGTGTTTTAACTTAAAAGAGTTGGTAGTTTATAACTGGAATTTTAGTTGTAGAAGACAGCAATGACTTCCTGACTTGTAATAACTTCATTAGAGGGGAGGGAAGCCTCTGCTGTGGTATAAATAGCTATAGGTGAATTTTTTTTCGGTCAACAGTATTGATAAACGCATTTTTGAACAGGCATCTGGATGCACGCACAGCCTCAGCTTTACTAAGCTAGTTCTGCTCTTACCAGCTGCATCCGGTTTTGTACTGGGTGAATTGTTTACGCAGTGTAATTTCTCTTTTCCTGCTTAAATTGATTTTGACTTTTCCTTATTCTAGCTTACAAGCTGTACATGTGATTGTGAATGTTATCAGCAGTATTTTTCTGTTGATCTAATTCACTTTCTTGATATTGCCACTTAGCGTTAACTTTTATACTATTCTCTGGATTTCTTGCATCAATATAGCTCTTTGACCTGCTAAACTCTGTTCTGAAATGCTTTGCTTAGCTTTTACTGTACTGTATAGTAAAAGCACAGATTCAAACATAGTCTGTCTGCCACTATGTGGCTTAGAATAACATGAACTCTTGTGCAAGTGTTCTCGATCATATGAAGAATAAGGAAACCTCTCATATGACACAATGGGACAAATTGCAATATTTTATACTGGGTGAACTTTGTTTCTTTAAGGTAGACTACAGCTCTTTTTAAAAATGAAAAACAAGTATTTTGAGCACGTACATACATTAAAACTTTTTATACTAACTTGTTCTTTGAAGTGTAACTTATTTTGTTTCAGAACTTACTAAAGCACTTGGTTAAGTTTTTATTATTTCATAGTGTGTATATGTAATGCTTAATCAGCTTGGAAAATGAAAGTTGCCAACTATTTGACTCTTCACCCTTCTCTATTTTAAGTAAAACCAGCTCCTAATGCAATTTTTCATTTCTTAGCTTTCATTCTACAGATTGCTGTAAAGCACAGTGCCTGAATCATGACACAAGCTAATAATTAAGGGCTTAAATCTCAAAGGGTTTTTGCATGGTTCATGTCTTGCATGCATACAGTTTACAGAAAGACTTAGAGATCACATTCTGGGGTAGCTTCTCTCTTAGTTTTTAGAAAAGACTAGAATGTTGCAGTGATAAAAGCCAAGAGACTTCCACAGTGGAGCTTTTGTGCATTCCCCTTAAACTTGGCTTATTTTAGTTGAATTTAAAGGCCACAAGAGTAAAGGCTGTGCTGTAATTGTGTGTATGTGTGTATAAATTCTTAATCTAGTCTGTGGCAATGGTTGGATTTTTTTTAATGTAAATTCTGGTCTAATTACTTCACTCACCCAAAATGAAAATGAATGATAAGGCAAATACAGATAATCCAAATGGCTAAATCTATATTTAAGAAGTTGTGAGCATATGTGTGTATACATGTATGAGTGTATTTGCACACATGTACATACAACTTTACGCTTTGACTGAAGAATGTATCAGCTTTGAATAAAATCTGGTGTGCTTTTGGTGTTTAGATGAGACTTTTTCTAATCTGTTGAAGTACTGCTATTTTCTTGCTCTTGTCCAAAAAATAAAAAGCATTGTGTTTAGCATAACTTTTTAATGTTGTTTGTGTTTTAATTTACCATTTCACTGAATCCAAACCCTTCTACTTTCCCACACTCTTCCTAAAAACCCTAGGACTAGTCATCATGCCTAGATTGAAGCAAGTGGTTGTTAAATTGCAATGGAAAAGGTTCTATGTGCCTATATGTGGAAGGGGAATTTCATGCTTAACTGTCTTAATTGGATTTTACTTGGTTTTGAATTAAACAGAGAAAATCCTGTCTCTGTGAGAACTAAAGATTCAGTTTTACATATACTTACGTGGTGCCATGGTGGCGAGAATAGACAAGTAAAATTCACAGTACTTTCTCTTATATAAATGAAACTTAAAAAGTAAAATTACATATATTTCTACTTTTAAAGTGGCATGCTTGTGACTGGGGGAACATGGAAAGTTTGGCTGGTGTTTGCTGTATGAAGAGAAGCTTAAAAGTCTCAAGGCACCACTCCACAGCATTATTTGTGCTGGAAAAAAGGATGAATTATTAGGACTTGCTAAGTTCTCAGCACCTTGTTCCTTTTAATATCACTTTCTTGCATGATAGATAAGTTATAGTCTATATCCCTAAGGCAAATTCAAATGCTGCAAAGGCTGGCTTGGTAGACAAAGGTTTTAAAAACAGCAAGTTTGTTATTAATCAGCATGTAGTTGTTCCAGAGGCAGATTTCTGTGCCTGGTGTTTCAGTTGTGAGCTGTATGTCTTTACCACATTATAACAGCATGAAGTACAGAAATTGCTTTGACAGAGAGGTGCTTGGTAGGAAAGTATAGTTTACATACTGAGTAACTGTTACATGCAGCTTCAAGTCAAGAGTTTGTTTATGTCCATGACAGAACAAGCTGTGTCACTACAAAAGCTGGATATCCTTGGTCCAGACCACATACCAGTAACAATCCCTTTCCCATTTTCGCTCAGTAACCCCAGTTTGAATTATACATAACCTCTCAAAGTTACCTTTTAAGGGTACGATGAAAAAAACTTTTGGAAACTTCCCTACCCAGTGAATACTGCACAATTTTTGAGTCCCACACAGTGCAGCCAGCCTAGCCAGTACTGGGTAGGTGCAGGTAAAGAGGTTTAGAAAGAAACAATGACAGTAAGTCTCCTGCTGTTCGGAGATGGAAAACTGAATACAGTGATTCAGAGTGCAATCTCCCATGGGTAGCTCTTGACTGGCGTTTCTCTAAGGGGCCTACAAATGTAGTAAAGCAGTCAGAAATAAGGAATTACTAGGTCTGTGCTAGCTATATTTGAAAAATTGTAATTTTTTTAACAATCCTCATTTTATTGCTATAACAACTGCAGAATCCTGCAGTCATAATTACCTTAAAATCTAGTCCCTTGGAAAAAAGTGCTCCATTCTGGAGAAAGCATGTCATAAGAAAATAGGTGGCTGATGTCCTGGCAGCTATAATAGATGAGCATTTAGGTCCAGCTTTGGATCCTGGGGAATTCACTGTCAACTCTATTGATTTCAGTAGGGTTGGACTTCAAATCAGGGACCTTTTCCTGAAATCAGAATTACTGCTTGTTTTTTTTTCTTTCCAAAACTGTGGAAAAGCTGCATAGTCTGTGTATTAAGATACAAGAGGTAGTCAGATACACACTACAGATGTTTTCAAAGGTACTGAATTGTAATGCAGTGAGACACAGTAGGCAATCATTTGGTTAACTTGTAAAAAAGATCAGTGTTGCCTTAAAGAGTTTTCCAGTAAAGGTGGGGCAAAATTATACTCTGTTTATGGGTAGCTTGGACTTGGATGCTTGCTGAAGTTGAGTTTGTAATAAAAATTTAGTGTAGTTATAAAATTGGAAGACTAGGAGAAGGATTATATTATATTATACCCTGGGAAATGGTCCTCAAAGATAAGAAAGCAGAACAGAGCTGGCAGATCTTTAAGGACACTTTCCATAGAGCACAAGATCCCCAGGTGTAAGAAACCTGGAAAGAAAGGGAAGAGACCAGCATGGCTGAATCAAGACCAAATTACAAAGCAAGAAGGAGCTGCACAGGCAGTGGAAGCAGGGACAAGGATCTTGGGAAGAGTATAGGGATGCTGCCCGATGGTGTAGAGATGAGGTCAGGAAGGCTAAAGCACAGCATGAGCTCAACTTAGCAAAGGATGCAAACAATAACAAGAAGGGATCCTACAGGTATATAAATGAAAACAGGAAGGTCAAAGAAAACATACCCCCTGATGAGCAAGAATGGAGAACTAATAACAACAGATGAGGAGAAGGCTGAGGTTCTCAACAACTTCTTTTCTTCTGTCTTCACTGGCAACCTCTCTCCCAACACCTCCCAAGTTAAAAAACCACGAAGTGTGGACCAGGGCAGTGAAGTCCCTCCCACTGTATGTGAAA
>VWZO01020985.1:307737-388034 GCA_013396975.1 Bucco capensis | reverse complement strand
GCATCCTGGGCTGCATCAAAAGAAGCATGGCCAGCAGATCAAGAGAGGTGATTTTGCCACTTTACTCTGCTCTGGTGAGACCTCATCTGGAATACTGTGTCCAGCTCTGGAGCCCTCAACACAGAAAGGACATGGAGCTGATAGAGCAGGTCCAGAGGAGGGCCACGAGAATGATCAGGGGGCTGGAACACCTCTCCTATGAAAACAGGCTGAGGGAGCTGGGATTGTTCAGCCTGGAGAAGAGAAGGTACCTAAAGGGAACTTACAAGAAGGCTGCAGAGGGCCTGTTTGCAAAGGCCTGCAGTGAAAGGACAAGGGGCAATAGTTTTAAATTGGAGAGGAGTAGATTTAAACTGGATATTAGAGGTTCCTCACAGGGGTGGTGGAATACTGGAACGGGTTGCCCAGGGAGGTGGTTGGGGCCCCATCCCTGGAGGCATTCAAGGTGAGGGTTGACAGGGCTCTGGGCCACCTGATCTGGTTGGGGATGTCCCTGTCCACTGCAGGGAGGTTGGACTAGATGACCTCCAGAGGTCCCTTCCAACCCAAATGATTGTATGATTATGCAAAAATTATTATAATATTTGTAATGAATTTTTTTCTTAATTATAGCTTACCAAATCACTTTGCGTGTTCTCCCAAGTTTTTAAAATCATTTACATTTTCTTGTAAACAATAGTTTGCAAAATGTTGAATGCAAAGAAAAGAGTAGCAAAGCCCCCAGCATATTTATAGTTGATCCACTTAGAACCTATTTACAAACCTAAGGTTTTGCCTCATACTTAGTCAAGTTCCTAAGACAACAAAGATGATGCAGTGACTCTCTCCATGCATTTTCTGTCTATGTGTTTGCTATAAACCACATCAGATCATAGAATCATATAATGGTTTGGGTTGGAAGGGACCTCTGGAGGTCATCTAGTCCAACCCCCCTGCAGTGGGCAGGGACATCCCCAACTAGATCAGGATAGAAGCTGGAAAGCTTCTCTGTTCTTACAAACCTTATAAAATTAGCAGCTGGAGGGGAGGAGACTTGCTGCAGTTTCCATGGACAGGATTATGGGTAAAACTCACTTTTTGATTTCTGTTTGGTCACCTAGCAGCCAGAAGGCAAAAGCTGCGTTTTCACCTGGCTCTGGCACCTCTGCAGCAGCTGGGGCATGTGCCATATCTTCCACAGTGCTGGGTACCAGTGGATGGTGTGGTCTTCTAGGAAGTGAGGATGAAAACGGGGGATACAGCAAGGAATCCAGGGAAGACCTTACGTGTTGCCTTTGGGACTAAACGGGATGCTAGAAGAGGTGAGTGTTTTCACAAGGTATGTTACATTTTCTGGAGGCTGGAGCTTCACACAGTTTGGAAGGGGATGCTGAGGTCCTGGGAAACAGGTTGTTTAAGATCTCATTTCACTAGTTCTGCTGCTGCCAGCTTGGGGGATTTTTCTTGTCCTTTTCCAGCTTGTTTTAGAGTAATGCATTTTTAATGGTACAGTCACTTGTTGCAGGTACATCGTTTTGCTCAGCTGGCAAGAACTTGTTTTATTTGCCGTGCTGCCTAGCTAAAGCCATTCATTTTGGTTGAGGAATTAGGTTGCTCTGAGAGCAAGGGAAACTAATTTCCCCACTATTGTTCAGCTGACTGCTGGGGAGGAATGCAAAATGGGAGGATTAGTCAGGTACATGCCAAAGGGAACCCTATCAATGGGTCTTTTCTTCTCCAGTGTGCAGCTTTGTGCCACTTTGAAAGAATTTACTCTTGTTTTCATGATGGTTGCCTATATATACATTGCTACAGTAGTTTGAGGTTCATATTCCTCTTAATATAGCACATGCATTTTCTTAGAAACAACTCCTGAGAAGTACATTTCCCCATCCAATGTTATCTTTGATTTATTTGAATCTATAAAGGTAGCTCTAGAAAACACTGTGTGACCTAAGGAAGTAACTTGTTCATTTCTTAGCAACTAATTAAAAGCTCTGTCTTATTTGCAAAGTAATCTTATAGTGATTTTAACATTTTCTGGGAGTTTCAGAGCTCCTTAAACTACATGCTACAGCTTCCTAAGCAGCTGTTCTATGATCCTGGTGACTACAGCTGTGCGACTAGCTTTGCAAACATCCAGGGTCTGTGTTAGAACTAGCTTCTGCCATGGCTCGAAGAACCTAGGGGATCTGTGCAGCTGTGGTCTGCACACAGTGACAAACTCTCCCAAGCTGAGGTGGTCTGGAAGAGCTGAGGTGGTCCCTCAGAACCCAGATGTGCTCCAGAGCAGATGTGATGGATAAAACTGTAGGTGATGCTTGATGTGTGCTATACTATTGCCTGCAGCTTGTGGGGCAATTATGCCTTGTAAGGAAGCAGTAGGATTAGCAAAGAGTTTCACTCCAGATGACCAGCAGTGAGTTTGGCCATGTTTTTACATGATAGAGGAACTTTGGAGGGGATAAATATTCACAGCAGAAGTCTGCTTGTCTTACTTTTTGGGGTCTCCCTTTCCTCCTTCCTGTTTAGGAAAAGGCATTAGATGAATGTGGAAACAACCAGCCTGAGTAATGAAGCCCACATCTGATTTTAGAGGAATGTGCTTTTAGCAGTAGAATTTACATTTTTCAGATAACGTTGCTATGCAATTTAAAGAGACAAACCCATTTGCTGTTGAAATAGAGAGGCTTGTGACTCTTCACTCAACATTTGCTACAGGTTTAAAATGCATTCATGCAAAGAGATTATTAAGATAATGTCCTCAAGAGAATGTAATCTTTGAGAATTCCTCAATTTAAAAAGAGAAGTCCCACGCAAATAATGGATTATTGGAATTTTTTAAAATGTGACCAAAGCAGACTGTTTAGAATTGTTAGTGTAGAGTTCAATCCTGTGTCAAACCACTGCCTCAAACTCATGTTTGCAGAAGCAGTTCAATCCTCCTTGCAGTGCTAACTACTGTCTTTCAGAAATCACAAGCATTTCTTTCATGGGTCAGAAACTTCTCTATGATTATCTGGCTAGACACGAGTAAGAGTTTTGAGAGCTCCTTTTTGGCTCAGGATACCAGGCGCTGTCACAAACAATAAAGTTACCTGTCTAAGCTGTACCAGCTCTTGCTTAAACTATTCTGACTCACCAAAGAGTAGAACCTTTTAAATCATTTACAAAAAGGCATCATAATAAGGTTGTTACTTCAGCTATAAAAGCACCTAGATGATAGAGGCAGTACGTTTCACTATTTTTCCTCTGAAGTCAACCCTTTACAGTGTCTTTGTTTTAATTGAATCTGGAATTTAACAAAAACCCTGTAGCATTAGTTATTTGTCTTGAAAGCCCTCACTGCCTACAGTTTCCTTTGGGTTACTTAAAATATTGGAAAGTTCAAGCAGCACATGCAGAGGTGAACTAACAAGGAGACATACAAAGTTTTGAACAGGTAAAGTACAAGCTTAAACAGGACCACATTTCCAACTTGTTCCATTACTTCTAAATAACATCGTAGGCTGTTCATATCATGGAAGATAATTATTTTTTTATATGCTACACTAGACAAAAGGTAAACCAAAATATTAAAATGGTTGGTTGGTATAGGGGAAAGACATTTTATCATAATCAGCTGAAAGAAAAAGAATACATCAAAACAGTGAAAATTAATTTCTCATAGCACTAAAGTATTGAAGTCCTGTTACCATTTGGTTTTTATCCTATAAGAACACTGTGTATCTATGTTCTCTCTCAAAGTCTTGATATTCCTTTTGTTTACCATTGTACAAATTATACACTCTCTTGGTTTATATCTTTGAATTACCCTTGCTCTTTCTGATCATGCGCTGAAATTGGAGAAGCATTTCCTTAAATAACTTGCATCATAGAATATAACCTGTAGAGAGAAATGGAATATATAGCACCCATTCACTATGTAATTCATAATTTTGTGCATTTTTAGAAAAGACATTTATGAACAAAGCTCTAGTGTATTTTAGGGACTGTTACTGTGCTTGCACAAAGGATGAAAATACATGATAAATGAGAGAGGTAGAAATTTGTGGTAATCTCTGTGGCAAAGAAGGAATTCCGTTTCAAGTATTTCTTTTATCCAGTCTTATGTCTTTTTCTACAGGATTTGCTTGAGGTCTGAGTTTTCACATGTAAATAGATTTGTCTTGTCTCCAGTGCTTTATATGTTACACAATAGGACTTCTTTTCCCCATGCCGCTTAGCCCTAACCAGTCATTCAAAAAGTCTCTTGTATTTCTGGTGCAAATGTAGGACTGTTCTAGGCTTTCAATATCAGTTCTTCTCATAGAGACTAAGACTCTTTTCTATGCTTTCAAGTGCAGGTGTGTACAGCCAGAATGCATCCATACCTCAGTCAGTATTACAGAAGGCAAGCATACCTTGTTATTACCACAGACATAATCTATAAGAGCGCCTGCTTTAAAACTGTGCTGACTTTGGAAATTCACACTACCATTTCTTATTTGCAAATTAGAAGGGAGTTTGTACAGATGCTTTTATTCTCCAGGAACAGAGATCTCAATTCACCATGCCCATTCTCTCATTTTCTGAATTAAATGCCTTTGTTTGTAGGCAGTAACCATATTTTTGTTTCAACTTCACTATGTGTAACCCAGTGTGTAAGAAGAAATGTGGTAGACCTGAAAAAGTACAAGCTGCCTTATGTATTTAGGTCTCAAATGCTTTGCCATCCTATTGCCAAGGCATGTCTGATGTATTTTCATGTTGCTGGCTTACCAAGGCTGTTGCAGGGGGTAGTAGGGAATTGGAAGCATGCAACCTGGAGAATGAAAGCAGAGGACAAAAAGTTACTAAAAGAACAAGCCAGCATCTTCATAGTGAGTTCCTCAAGTAAAATCTTTCGTTTTCACAAAATTGTACTGCTTGGTATGTGGTCATAGCTGAAAAATGATTTTGCTTAATACTGCAATTGCATGCAGTAAGAGCTGACAAGTCCCCAAATTCAGGAAAGGTGGCTAAATTTTGGCCTTTCAGAGCTGGGATCAGATGACCTCTGAGTTCACTTCTAGCCCCAGCCAGTTCTGTGAAAACAAAGCAGTTCCATCGGCAGTGGCAGAGGCAGCTGCCAGCTCAGGACAAAGAGCTGAGCCTTTGGGAGCAGCAGCTGTGGGGACTTTAGAGGAGCCAGCACTTTTTGGCACAATGGCATGAAATTACAAAAGGCACCTTCCACCCTGCCATTATAGTAAGGAAGGATCCACACATGAGGGCTTCCTGTTTTGCCATCCTCTATCGGGATGTATTGTAGAGGATTAAAAACACTTCTCTGCACTTTCTATCAAAGCTCCCGCAGCTGAATTAGATTAGCATTACCATGCTGGCACTTTTGAAAATGAAAGCAGATGAGTAATAATGAGGGGGGACATGATCTGTGTTATGTTTCTAATGCTTTTTTTTTTTTCTTTTAAGCTGGTACAATCTGTCCTGCTGCACAACAGTCAAACTATTGTGGGGATAAGGTGCCTTTCTCCCAGGTGGCTTTTCCTTTCAGTGTAGGGTCTTTATATGGTCAGACAGTGCACAATTTCATACACAGATAAGGCAGAAAATGCACAGGTTGTAAGAATAGGCTTGGCCTTCTCTCTCCATCTACATACACACAATTCAGATAAATTGCACAATTCAACTGAGCAGTAAACTTTTTAGGGAAAAAACACTTAAAACGGAAAAAAGTGTAAAACAGAACTTGAAAAGATGCAAGTTTTAATACAAAATAAGTCTTGTCATGTGGTTATATAAAGAAACAAACACCTATCATTGTGTTAATCCACAGCAAGGGTAATTTGCTTTTCCAGTGAAAAGGGTTGAGTCATCTGTCCACCCTTGCTGAAAAAAATCTTCACTAATCAGCATCAACACTTTCTTAGTTTCATTTTGGTCTTTCCCAGGACTGAATTAGTAAGAGATGGATTGTGTTTTCCTTGCTGTGCAACCAACCTGCCATTTCCACGCTACTAAGTAGGAGAAATATCCTCACGAGGAAACAAGAGTTTCCTATTGTTAAAAATATCAATAAGGAGTATGCTCAAAGTGATATATTCACTTTTGCTCCCAGTGGATGCTCTCAATGGAGAATGTTTTCTTCCCAGTTATTACACATCTGTTTGCTTTTGATTTCTGGTGATCAAAAGAATGCTGTAGTCCTACTGAGAGAAGAGATGCTATCTGTGCTGTGGCCAAGACGTGATGCATCAGTGGCTCTGATGGTTAGAAACAAAGCTTTGTACTAGAAGTGAAGTGAGAGACTAAAGAAGGGATCAAAGTTTAGGAGTGATGCATGTATGACAGCATCAGATGGGCTACAGCATATCTGGCAGGGAATCACTATAAAGGCAACACCCACAGATGCTCACAGAAAGAATTAGAAGTTCTGAGAAGAGAGTACAAGGTGAGTAGAAGTACTTCTGTATTGCTGAGATTTTGTTTTCTTGTTTAAATTTGTGCAATATTACTGGATTCATTTACTGAAAAGACACCAATAGTTTGTAGTATTTTTTAAAAAAATAATTTTTATGCAATACCTCCCTGTACTTTCTACCTCAAAGCCTAAAACTGTTAAAATATCTTAAGTTTTCCTTTCAGGTAGATGAAAACAAGATCAGTTAACGTGCCAGCTCCCTTCCCTCCAAGAATTTAAACAAATTCTGATTTATTTTGGCACACAGCAGCTGCAGTAACTTAAAATTCATGATAAGGTATTCATGGTTTGCTTGTATACACCCCTAAAAATCTTCAGATATGTATGTCAGAACTGGATGCCAGCAAGGGCCAGAATTAAAGCTTCCCTTAACATAATGAAGACTTTAAATATGTCATCCTCAGTAATCACATTCTCTGGTTCCTGGCATGACTGTTTCAATTTCTGTCATTCATGGTGTTGACTGACTCCCAACAACCTGCAGCTGAGAGGACTTAATGGTTTTGACCTTTTTAAGCAGACATGAACAAATTAATCCTCCCCCAAGTCCTGTGATGGTAGAGGCACAATATATGGAGCCACATATAAGACTTCCTCAAGGTCACATAGTAGTCAGTCTCAGAACCAGGATTAGGATTCAGGTCTTAATTCAGGTCTCCACTCCTCTGCTCAGCTAGCTATGGCAGGCACTTCTGTGCAGCTTATGGACAACACTTCTTTTGCCTAAAAATGTTCTCGGAATTACATTTAGGTATCATAAGAAATTATCGGGGTCATCAGGATTTATTTCTGCAGCAGCCAGCACACATACAAACTGCATGAGTTCACACTCTTATGCTGTTAGGTGAAGGAATTTAACCCACATTTTTACTCAGAAAAAAAACGCTACTACAAATACACAAACAGTATCTATTATTCTAATGTAGAGCAATTAAAACATCATTGACAGTATTTCCTAGCTGCTTTGCAGACCTGCAATTTATCTATATAGGGCTCAAAAAAGATTAAAAATTTAGGACAGTGGATCATGTTTAGGAAAAAGATTTTACAAAGCTCTTCATGTTCAGATTTTCTCCCTAGCCACTGCAGTAATATAATAAGCATTAACGGAACGACTAAGAAGGTCACAACAGCATTATAAAAGGCAGCAGAGAAAACAGGGATCTTGTTATGTATACCTTCCTCCAAATTCTAACTGCAGAAACCTGAGTTTCAAATTAATTCAGCAACAAAATTCCTATTGACTTTTAGCAATAGAGGAATGCATTCATTGTCTTTTGCCACATGACTTTTCTCTGAGCTCAGTGAGGCTAGTCAGAATAATGCCAGCTTGCAGGGCTGTTTGTCTTAAACAAAGAGATGCCATGCTAAAATAATTTGCATTTTATAGCTTTCATGGTGCATATACTAGATTGACCTTGATAGCAAGCCACCAAACCAAGTATTTTGTGACCCAGTTTTTCATCAGTAACTCCACTTACCATTTCTCCAAACTGCAAACAAATGTTAAATTTTAAGCTTGAATCTGCGATTTTTACAATACAAAAATTTATCTAAGAATATGTACTTCTGGAAGCAAGTGCTTTACTTTTCAACTCCAGATGGCACTGTGGTGCTTAACACTTACCCAGATGGGGGAGAAGCAAATGGATAGTAAAAGCACACAAGCTCCTGAAAAACAATGGCTTTCTTGTTTTATGAGAAATCAGCTGCTGATAGTTTTCCAGTGCAGATGTCCTACTTTACTTTCAGTTTGGTGAAAACTGGCCTAACAATTGGCAGTTTATATGCCTGAGATTCGACTTGTCATGGAAGAAAGGACTCGCTTGTCTGTACTTGCACAAGGTCACAAGGCTAGTAGCCCTTGCCTCCACCAGCAAAACTTAATGCAGCACACAGTATTGCAGAATGAAAGGAGAAGCTCTGCTGCTGCATAGCTTGTCTTGCTCACAGTGACAAATTCTACCTCTATGCAATTGGTAATTCTGCTTATTAAAGTGTCTTTTCAAGGATGGACTGTAAACTGTTGAAGTAATGAGGTTATCAGTAACTTTTCTAGGAAAACCCACTGACTAAAATGTTCAGAAGACATTCTTTGCCATTTCACGTTATCATTTAGACTATTACAAAACCTTCTACAATACATAATATTCTTTCTGCACTTGTTCTTCTGTGCATTTCACCTGACAGAATTCTGGATTTTGCTCCATAGGCCCACAAATTTCCAATAGGCCATGATATCTCTTCTGATTCCAAGAAAAATGGGTTGATTTGCAGGTGGTTGTATTTTTAACCCAAATAAATCCTTTCCCATAAGTTAGTGAAGCAACTGAAGATACACAGAAAGGGCAAGCTATTTGTCATAGTCATCACAGAATCATTAAGGTTGGAAGAGACCTCTAAGATCATCACATGCCCACTAAATCCCTAAGTACTGTATCTACTTTTAAACACCTCCAGGGATAGAGACTCCACCAATTCCCTGTGCTGGGTGTAGTAGTTACAAAGAGTTTATGGAAGTAGAGAAGCTCAAAAGACAAAAAGGAATAAAAATGAGAGAGATATGACTGTTTTAAACAGGCAGGACCTTAAAATAGTCTCAGTTCTCTCTGAAGTACCATATGTAACCCTTTTCCAAAAGCATCAAAAATGCACACACACCTCTCCCCCTCCCCCAGATGGCACCCTTAAGATCCCCCTAGGTTAATGAAATATTAGTGCATTTGTCATATTAGTTCTGGTAAATGAGTAGCCATAAAACCACACAGGAAAGTATATCTTACATTACTAGACAATAATGATGCCTCTGAAGACTGAAAACCTGCACAACACCTAGTTTTGTTCCACAGCTCTGTAGCTCTTAATTTTCTTGTCCATCCTCAAAGTTACGTAAGGACAGAAGTGGCTCATGATAGCATTACAGAGGGTGTAACTGATAAGATTATTGGCCTATGTGACATGATAGATAAGCATTTATTCTTGTGGAATGTATTCATGTCCATTCTAGGCCTTCTAAACAGAGTTCAGAAAATGTCCTGAAACCAATTTTTTAAAATTCAAACTAAACTTTAAGAAAACTGTCCCCAGACAAGATTTATATACATTGTATTTACAGTTTTGTTGCTGATCAGGTAATATTTACATTACCCAAAATGCAAAATCTTCCCCTTGCATTACTCACAAATGTGCTCCATTCCGCTTTTACAATGAAAAAGGGATTGTCTGTCCCTTTAGACAAGGGATACATTTCTGAAGCAGCAACAAACCTTTTGTGTATAACCATGGCACATATGATTAATGAAAAAAAATAAATAATTCTAACCTAAGAGGAACAGACCAAAGCACTCTTGTTACATCATTTGAAAAAAAAACAAAACAAAACTGGTGGTAGAAAGAATGTACAATTCCATAAAAGGGACATACTGGGTGGGGAGAAACTTTATCAGCTGCAATGCTTAGGTAGTACTAAGATGAACAGAGAGATGGGCAAAAGGCAGATGACAGCTACAGTAATAAACAGAGTATGGCTCAGCAGGCACCAGCGTTTTCTGTCACACTCTCTACTGCAGCACAACTTCATTCCTTATTAAACATAAGGCAGAAGGTGAAGGAGGAAAATGAAAGCAGGCGAGATAAGCATCCCTGAAGCTCTTCTAAAAGGTCTACTGCTCTTTCCCTTCGCACCTTTCTCAACCTGCAGCCTCTGTCGCAATGATGTGTGCTGGTATTGTGGGATGAAGATGAGCATTACTCAAAGCACCTCTGGCAACATACTGTTTTTAAAAAAGCCTTTGGGGTGGAGTATCTCCCCAAATCTAATTATGTAAAGCAAAGCATGTTCTAGGTACTGTGCTGCCAGAGCTGCTGCTCAGCCATGAGCAGCTACACACCTACACTCAACTGCCTGGCCACTGATTCACACCGGTAGCAAGGTGGATCTCTCATACACCTTCACAACTATGTGCTTGCTGGGGCAGTTGCAGTGTTAAATTGTCTCAGGTACTTAGAGAGGTTGCAAATTGGTTTATTTTTTGCCTTCTCTACATGCTCAGAATGATGTAAAGTGTAATACAAATGGCACACGAGTGGTGTCAGCCTCTGACCTATTAGAATCAGCAACCATTTGCTTCTCTGACCAAACAATTTACTGTAGCATGGTCAGTTGCATCAGACAAACGTGTCTGATGGCTTCTGTGGTCATAATCTAGATTTACACCAAACCTGTTTGGAATTGAAGATGTTGCAAAATGTTATTTCATGCATTCTGCAGTACACCAGAAAATGAAGAACAGAAGTAATACCTATTACTGGGTCGGAACAATNCTGCTCTAGTTGGGGATGTCCCTGCACACTGCAGGGGGGTTGGACTAGATGACCTCCAGAGGTCCCTTTCAACCCAAACCATTCTATGATTCTATAGATAATATGGCCTTCTGGATGTAAAGTAGGAGAATTAAACATTGGATAGAACACAATGGAAAGTGGTCTGTAGAAAAGAAGTAGGTTTGTGTCTTGTGGAAACTGATTCTGCCAGTTCCTTTGTGGGCCATCCAGCACTCCCTTTGCCTGCTGGGGAAAAAGGTGCAGAACTTCTATAAACGTTTTTTTCATTAATTTACGCTTAAACATGTTTTGTGGTTTGTTTGTTTTGTTGTTTTATGTGGTAGGGTTTTTTGTTTTGAGTGTGGGATTTTTTTGGGGGGAGGAGGTGTGTATTGTTGCTTGTCTTTAGCAAGTACTACTCCATTGCTGAGCAGACTCATACTTCACTTATTGCTTCTACTAAACCTACTGCCATATGAGGGCTGGATGCAGGAGATGTGGCTTAATATTAAACACAAAGGAAGTTGTATCCCAAACAACCTTGCATGCTGGGCATCAGAGTCCTTTCACTTTTCAGCTTTCAGAACAAAGCAGCAGCATTTCTGAGATCACATAAAATTTAAAGCCAGTTAGAACTGTAGTACCTAGAGATTACTATAGAAATAGGTACTATATTATTTTGGATTGTTAAATACACATTCCAGAGAATGCAACTTAGTCTCCCCCGCACTGTAGTTTTACTCTGGAACACTTGGCTTTTCTCTAATAAACTGTTTGCACATGTGTACTTCTCTCTTTGAAAATCTGGTTTTGGGGAAATAGCAAGTTTGGCTTTCACATTTTTCCACTGACTCTTTCCCTTCCTCTTAAGGGAACAATTCATCTTCCTTTTTCTGCCAAAATTCAGTGATTGGTAGCAGTACTAAATTTTTTTAGTGTACCTTTTTTGTTACAGCCATAGCTATGCAGCCAGACTCATAAAGTTCTTAGGATAGTGACACATTCATGTTTTTAAATGAGAAAATAAACAAGCTAAAGCTGAAGTTTTATGGCTCACCATATTAAACAGACAAACTTCTGAAGTTTCTCATTTTAACACATTCTGAAACTGTCTGCACTCATCACTAATGCAAGTTTTTATTATCTATGACTTCTTTATCACTATGTCTTTGGAGCCTGCTGGCAAAGATCATTCTTAGAAAATGATCAACATGTTGTTGGTATTTCTCCAGATCTGGGTGACATTTCAAACATCCCATCCCATCTTCTGGAACAAGCAGACCACACCATTTTCCAAAATTAATCCAAAGAAGATGGCCAACCAAGGGAGCATTCGATTCAAGTTCAATGTAACTGCAAAAGAAAACAGAACAAATATATCACTTACCATTTAAGAAGATCACAGAAACTATATGAGAATTCATATTAATTTGTACATGTAAGAAGTCACACAAATCTGTTAAAAGTCTTCATTCCAAAGCCTTTCATAAAATTAACGTGATTTTTATTTTCCACAGAGATAAAGGCTTCAATTTTATGTTTCAATCCTAACTCACAGATCTGATGGATAACACAGCAGATACGAAGAAATGATGGTGAGATAAGAGCAGCTTTTTCTTTTTTAAGTAGTGTTTGGTTTCATTCACTTTCTATTAAACTCTAAATAGCACAACTATTTCAGTAACATAGCTTATACCAATTAAAATATAACAACAACAATAACAATTTCTATTAAGAGCTGCATTCTCTCACACACATTCTATACAAATAATGTAGTAACAAAAAAGCAGAAACATACCTCTAATTGCCTGGGAGTTTGATATCAAGACAAACACTTTTATAAATGCAAGGCACAAAGGTGTGTAGTCATGTTCCCATATAACAGCTGGAATTAGCAAAAGCTTCCCATAGCTAGACAATAGCAGTGCTTTGAGGAGTAAAATGAAGTCAGACTTTGTTTTCAGTATTTCAGGTCTCATCCACCGTAAGGTCATAAAAATACCAACCAAAAATGAGGTTTGTTCTAAGAGGAAATAAGAGGAGTTAGAAAGAGACAATCAAGTGTCAAAATCAAGTCCCTTTCTGGATGAATTTCAGTGAAATCAAAGAATCACAGAATCATTATGAGACCTCTATGACCATCAAGTCCAACCATCATGCTCCAAATGACATGCTCTAAATGCAGCTGAGCCATTGCTATTTAAAAGACATACACAAATAGGAGCAGGTCCTCCATTTACTGTGATAATTTTAAATAGGCAAATATTACTATTACTTAGTAATTCACTATTGTGACATCACAGAATTCTTTCTGCATGATTGTCATACTCCTAATTTCTGACACCATACAGCACAGGAAGTTTAGCATAAGAACCTCTTTACTTTTTTTTCTTTTTACAAAAGCAGAGGGTTTTTTCAACTGCACGTTAGCCTGTTAAATAAAATCAGTACTTGTCCTCTTTGAAAAGGTCACCAGCAATGAACCCTCAGAATGAGAAAGAACACTAAGGAAAAAATACCATTTAACTATTAGACACTGACACTGCATCCTTGTGTAACAGTGGAATTAATGCAGATGTCAAAACAACTCTCATGACAACTGTAATAGATTAATTACTCCTGAAAAATGAGTTCCAGTATTTTTACTGGCAAGTTATGAAAACCTACTTAGAGCAACATTAGACAATAAATGACTTAAGTTAAACTCTGAATGTCTGAGGGAAATACTAGTTTTAGTCTATGGGCTTGATTTAAACACTGTCACCAGAAGAAAAGTATGAGAATAAAAATATTAACCAAAACAAATGAAAACCCTCCCCTGCCTTCAAATGTAGTCTTAGAGGACAGAAGTATTTATTCTTTACCACTGTTTGCATTTTTGTGTATTTATTAAAAATAATAATTACAAAAAATAGATACAGTTTTTTTCAATTACTGTTTACGTCTGTAAGGATACTCCTTAATGTTGTATCACCTTAATTAATATTAAACCTTGAAGTCAACATGAAATAGAGAATAAGATTGAGCTCTGCACTGGTTTTCAAACTGTGTAAATGGATTCAGATGAAGATTTCTGAATATCACCACTTTGCAGTGTTTTGGTAACTAATGCTGATCAGATCAGTCTGAACTGCAGTCAGGATCAAAAGATGCATTTGCATTAAATGAAGGCAAATTAGAGAGAATGTGTAACTGTTTAACCATACTGAGTTGAACATGACGTCCATTCTGTATTAATTTTTGCAGTATGGGCTTGTTGAAAGACTCATGAGGTTATTCAATGCTTAAAGAGTAGACAGTGACATGAACTAATCACTGATCTTACCTAAAGAAGCTATACCAAACATTCTATAAAAATCCCATTCCTTAGCATATCTGATTAAGTCATCAGGATTTGTACTTTGGCTTGAATCCTGTAGTTGCAACCACCTGAGATAAGCTTCACAGAGCAAACAAAATATGCAGAGCTTCCCATGAATCTGGTAAATGAAAGAATAATAAAAGCATTAAATCAGCACAAATTAAAGCATTAGTATGAAATTGGTATTTAAAATACATTTCAACATCTCTATGCAATCTCTGTAGGTTTATTATTTTTGTTTAGAAATATAAGCAAATTACTTCTGTTGAGCTACTAGTTTACTACACCATCCTTTTAACGTGATAGGCAAATTAGAGGATGTAAAAAACTGCATGAACATATCTATACAGAAGAATCATAGAATCGTTAAGGTTGGAAAAGACCTCTAAGATCATTAAGTCTAACCTTTCACCCAAGACCACCATGTCCACTGAAACATATTGTTAAGTATCACATCCACACATTTTTGAACACCTCCAGGGATCATGACTCCACAGCTTCCCTGGGCAGCCTGTTCCAATGCCTAACCACTCTTTGAGTGATGCTGTAGAGAGAGATAAGGTCTCTCACCAAGCCTCCTCCAGACTAAACAATCTCAGTTCCCTCAACTGCTCCTCATAAGACTTGTTCTCTAGGCCCCTCACCAGCTTCGTTGCCCTTCTTTGGACACATTCCAGCAACTCAATGTCTTTCTTGTAATGAGGTGCCCAAAGCTGAATACAGTATTTAACCTGTGGCCTCTCCAGTGCCAAGTACAGGGGGATGATGACCTCCCTAGTCCTGCTGGCCACATTATTTTGGATATAAGCCAGGATGCTGCTGGCCTTCTTGGCCACCTGTGCACACTCTTGGTTCATATTCAGCTGGCTGTTGACCAGCACCCCTAGGTCTTTTTCTACCAGGCAGCTTTCCAGCCACTCTGCTCAAAGCCTGTAGCATTGCATGGGATTGTTGTGATCCAAGTGCAGGACCTGGCACTTGGCCTTGTTGTACCTCATCCCATCAGTCCAGCCCGTACAGATACCTCTGTAGAGCCTCCCTCCCCTCAAGTAATCAATACACCCACTCAATAAAATACCAAGAAGAAGGTATATAATTGTGGTTTCTAAAGGCTGCTCTATACTTTTTTAAAATTGGGAAGGCCGTTTCAGTTAGGAATACAAAAACAAAATTGTGCCATAGCTAGTGGAATAATACTATCAAACTTTCAGTTTATGGCCAACTACTCCATTCAGTGAATTGCCTTAAAAGCCTTATTTGTCTTTTTCCCTGGGACAATCTCCATTAGAAGAAACTGGTAGTGTAGTTATACCAAATACATTTCTTAGTTCAGATAATGGTGAGGTACTAAAAATAAATTGAGCAATGTAACCAAACCACAGTATCCTCTGAAGTGAAGTACAAAAATGATGTCATGAGGGTCAACAGTTAACATGTTTCCACATTCAACATTTTATAAGCTAGTGTGTATGTGGGGTGAATTCTGACTTTATAGAGATTTAAATAAACCAAGACAATTTCTGTGCGTGAATTCAACTTTTTCCATTAGAAACTAGTTATGACAATTGCACATACATGCAGAGGCTAAGCCAGTTTGAAATTCAACTCAATTCATTTGAATAGATGAAATTTCCACAGATGGAATAGGACTTCCAGAAGCCTCACAGAAACATCATTACCAGTCTTCAGACTAGTCAGATTTATGCTTGAAAGATAAGGTGGATATATTTATCTACATCGCTTAACACTGGACTGGCTAAGAGGTATCAACATGAACACAGAATATACTGAATACTTGGGTTCTTTGTTCTAGATTAGCTTCCCTCTCCTGGCAAATTAGTCCTTGAAGTACAAATATGGAATTCTGTCACAAAAGCTACACTTCTATATTCCAGCTGGGCCAGCACAACTAAATTGACTACGTAAATCTGCATTAAGAATGCTTCATGCAAAAGCCACTAAATTTTGCTATTGGTTTGAGGGCAAGGTTAACTATTCAGGAAGAAACCCCTGAGAAATTAGTATAGTAGGTTTAATTGGCACAATATTATTAATATGGTATGTCATAGAATCATAGAATCACTTAGGTTGAAAAAGACCTCCAAGATTATCAAGTCCAACCATCAACCCAACACCACCATGCCCACTAAACCATGCCATGATGTGCCACATCTACATGTTATACTAATATAGCTCATTTTAGAAATAATTCTTTCCAACAGAAATTTGGAAATTAAATCTTTCTCCCCAGTATAGTTTATCACATCATTCTTTTAACATCAATTAACAGGCAAATTAGAGGGTGTAGAAAACTGCACAAACAGCTCCACAGTCCCTTCTTTTTAACAAGTAAGATGACTGCTGTATTTGCTAGTATTGTGGAATCACTACTGTGGAGAGAGTAACTTTGTTAGTAACAGCTGAAGTTTGAGATTTCATATGTTCTGTTCATGATATAACTGGCCCACCTAGCTGGTACTTGTGGAAGAGCAGGAGAAGAACAGTTTCTAAAATTTCAAAACTATTACAAACAACAAATCTGAATATATCTTTAATAAAAAAAGTCACAGGGTAGGGTTAGCAACTTACATTTATCTTTGTATTGAAAAGAATGTGTCTGTATGCTTGTGCTTTACATAAGATAGCATTAATCAAGATGATAACAGGATCATACTCAATGTATTTGTCCACAGGTTTCTGACAGGATTTCTGAAAGTCAAAAAACAAGAATTACAAAAAAAAAAAAAGATTTCATGAAATGTTCCTCTAATATTAGCACAATTGCATAAATCCAAACTAGCTATTAAATTCTTACTAGCCTTTCCTTAATGTAATCTTCATTTTCAATAGACTTTTAATCCATCCAAAAAAATAACTTCCTGTTGCTTGACAATACAGTTGACATACAGACTTCCCTTATAAAACACAAAGATACCTTATAGATTTTTACAGGCTTCAGATTAATGCAGATGATAAAGTATACAAGGATGTTCTTAGGTATCATTTGTGCTCTACGGATCCAAAAAACCAAACTACTTTCCCAAGACTCAGGTGGTGGAGGAACCCACAAGGAAAGGAGTATTGCTGGACCTTGTACTAACAAATAAAAAGGGACTAGTTGAGGATGTGAAGATAGAGGGTACCCTTGGCTGTAGTGACCATGAGTTGGTGGAGTTCAGGATTGTGGGCACTAAGCACAGGGACAGGAGCAGGATTGCTACCCTGGACTTCAGAAAGGCCAACTTTGGCCTTCTCAGGGAACTGCTTGATAATGATCTGGATGAAGGGGTAGAGTGTACCCTCAGAAAGTTTGCAGATGATACCAAGCTTGGAGGAGTGGCTAGCACATCAGGAGGCTGTGCTGCCATCCAGTGTGACCTGGACAGANAGTAAGGGTGATGGAGCACTGGAACAGGCTGCCCAGGAGGGCTGTGGAGTCTCCTTCTCTGGAGACATTCAAGAGTTGCCCGGACACATTCCTGTGTGATCTCGTCTAGGTGATCCTGCTCTGGCAGGGGGGTTGGACTAGATGATCTTTCTAGGTCCCTTCCAACCCCTGACATACTGTGATACTGTGAAGTTCAAGGTTGACACTATAAACTTTATTTATCTTCTTCTAAATTGCTAAATTTAAGGAAAATTACAAATGTTTGATACTGACACACAGTTTGTGCTCCCCTAAAAAAAGGATGTTAAATGTATTTCAGTATTCTAACAAATACAAATGGACATTAGTTTGGGAATACAGGGTATTAGAATATAGGAGTTCAGCAATATTTGACTATGCAAAAATGCAAACAAAAAACAAACTCCCCAAAACGTCTATTTTTATTTATTAGATTTTTTTTATCTCAAAAAAAAAATAAAATTAAAAATGAGCAAAGGTAGCTTTAAGAAAATAAATCATTAAAAGCTAGTACAGCCATGTTCTTCACAGTGTAGCATATCAGATTCTTTCTGATCAAAGCAATTCAAAACAGTTAAGGAAAGTAATATATGTTTTAATATCTCCTTTGCATTAAATAAGACAAAAGAAGTACTGAAATGTTAGTTATGATGGCATGTTTATCAGCCTTTTATAAAGACTACTCAAAAGACATACCTCTTTGTTCAAACATACACAACTGTGAACATAGTTCACAAACAACATATGCCACATAAATACAGTGTACAAGTATTTGAGGAAATACCTACTGTCACTGAAGTGGAAAGTTCCTAAAGTATACCAACATGACTCCTTTTAGAGTGCTCTCTCCAACATTAATACATAACTGAATTTTTAAGTAAAAGTATTTTGGGATGGGAGTGATGGAAGGGAAAAATGTACTTGAAAAGGAAGTCAGAGGACACAACAAAAAATAAAAATATATATTGAATAACCAAGCTTCATCCTGAACTAAAAACACCATGAAAACCTGACCAGGATTAAGTTTGTAAATGTCTCGACATGAGAAACACCAGTGAAACAGTCTCATGTTCGTATGCCTTTCTCCAAGGTTTGTCAGTGGCATAATAAAGCCGCAATTTTTTTTGCTGGACTACATATACACACCAAATTTTAACATTTACATAAATTCAGTGTGAACCAATTTACATAGGTTCATAGGGCAAACTAACACAGACCCATCATCTTGTGAGAGCACCCTTAATCCCAGTTGTACCTTAAACAATAAAATATAATTAGCTCTGCTGCTATCAGGAATGGGTTCTTCATTAGGGATGCTGCTAAGTGTCAAACTGAAAAACAAACCAGCCCGGTTTCAGATGCATTCCATTTCAGAAAAATTAAAATAAAAATTACTGTTTTATAATTTTTCCTACATGATATGCTTCCCAATAGTCAGTTGGTCTGTAGACCAAATTACGCAAATAAGAAAAATAACATATTTTATTTTCCAAGATTATCTTTGTACTCTCAACAGAATCTTACCTTACTATGTAAATGCATGGCATTCAAAGCATTTACAGGCTCTCTGCCTTGCTGCAATAAAAGAGCTTTTCAATTATTTTTTAATTGCAGAAGAGCTAAATGAAGTGTGCACTGCTCAGGCAATTTGGCTTTCTTATTATAAAACCCAAGGGGGATCCTGACTGAGCTCTACATATTGCAATGAATAATTTCCTTTGTTTGGATCTGGAATGGTTAAAATTTTTTAAACACAACATGTAATTCAAAACCAAGTTTTAAAAAATGGTATGTTTTTCCTTCCATTTTTGAGTAAGTTAAGTTGCTAATTTCCTTTCATATTCATTGCATTTTGCAGAATTTATTCCAAGTTAGCTGAACGTGGTATTCTTTCTCCTATAGCGTTAATACGATAGTGGCAATGTTATCTGAACAGTGCTTTCTATTATTGTTGTTGATGCTTAGTTTGTAATATATTCAGTGAAGATTTGCTGTGTTATGTACAGATCATTTAAGTTCTAAGGATCTCAAAATAATTAACAAAAATCTCCTCTATAAACAATCACCTAGGCTTACTTTCACCATGACTTCTGGTTCAGAATAGGGAAAACAGCAGCAAGTTCACAGCACAGGACTAGAAACAGACCATAAGCTGCAAAGCTATCAGCAGAAGTCACTTTTGTTGGAGGGAATCCTAACATGTCTGCACAACACACATACCCCTGTCACCTCTTAGTTATCACATTTAAGAAAAAGCATATTGAAAAAGTGTATTGAACCCTATTGAAGAGGTGAGTTTCCTCAGAATTTTATCATCTGTTTTTAAATACTTTTAAGGTCTTTTTAAGGAGTATTAGTTTACTTGTCACTTATAATTGCACTTCTACAGCAAAATATATGCAGGATAAGAAAAAGGTTCATTAACTAAATGTGAATCTTGAGCAGGAAGGAATGTGTAATAGCAGCTAAGTCTGTGCTAGGCTTCAGCTGAAACTGGCCTTGACTGAACAAAACACATCAAAAAAACCCAAAATGGTTACAGAACTTGAAGAAGTTGTGGCAGTTAGTGACATTGCAGAGCTCTTAACAAAAGACATGACCTCTCCATCCCAAGTTTCATGGCATTGTATGGACTTCTATGTTTGAGAGAAGTTACTTAAGTTTCTTCAGTATCCATTGCAAATTTGTTTCCAGAGTGGATAGCAACTCCTGTGAAGTCTTTAATGCTTGCCTGCATTAAACTACAATATGGAGCTCAGAGAAACTTTTAATTACCTTAAGAGCAATAACAAATGCTGCAGGAACTAAACTGAGGCAGCATCATGAATATTAGGCTAAATTTCCAAAATTGTACTCTAATATTGTGGGCTGAAAATAGATGTTCCCTAAAGGAAGTTTTAGTATTTGCCTCTGGGAAAAAAAACACCATTCTTCTCTTCAACAGATTAATAAAAGAATACAAAATCATGGTATTTTCTTAGGAATTCAAATATAAATTTTCCACCTGAAAATCACGCCAGATCAGGTCATATCCTAACAATAAATGCAAGACTACAAAGAAGATTCTGTTGGGAGAACCTAGCTTCTTCAACCTCAAGATAATGTATTGTATGAATGGAGTGGAATGCCTACAGAGGGTTACTGCAGTGACAAAACTATCCTTCCACATTAAATGGAAAAAATAAAACAAAAGTTGAATTCAGATCAGTTCAGTTGAAGTAATCTTTTAACATTTCTCTCTCCACTTCATAAATTGTGACCTAACACAATTCTTAATTATTCCTTAATTATTAATTAATTTCTTAATAATATGTTTTGTACTGCCTGTGGCTGGAAATGGAGAGGAAGGCTTAGAGATGATAGACATGCATTACATAAGAACAACTAGGACTAAGAATGAAACTGAACCATGATAACCTACAAAACAGAGGAAACAGGACTAGTAGAAGTAAATGAAAAATAGTACCAATCTGGACTTCCATGAAGAAATTGGGCAGAATTACAATTTGCTAGAACCATGTAAATTCTTTGCTCTTTCTTTTACTCTGTTCTTTACTCTTTTTGTAACAGTTTGGCATTTGTGATGAGCACAGCAACTGGAACTTCAGGCTTTGATTCTATGTGGGATGTCACAGCTCCAGAAGACCCAGATCTTCAAATGGTTAAATGTTAAAAGGAATGAGTGCTGTCTGCTGGGTCCCAGTTTGCCTTAGTGATTATTATAGGCAAATTAATAACCATAACTGATGACCGGGTTTACAAGATGTGCTAAATCTTATGTGATGGTTGCAGGCATAAGCTTTATACTTGTCATTTTGTATCCAACTTGTCTTTGATTTTGAAGATGAGTTTGAATCTCCACATGAAAGAGCTTCAAAGAAAACCATTTACATTTTTATCATGTACCCATGACTACATGATTTGACTACCAATTATTTGATGTAGTTCATATCCAATGCTAAAAAAATAACACAAAACCAGAACTAAAAATCATTTTTTCCTTACACTGTGTATGTCTAAAGCTAGCAGAAATCAATCTCTATGACTTTGTCTTTTACGTAAGAAAACTACTGTCCTCTACAGTTTTTGAAATGTCTGCAGAGATTTTTGTTTACATTTTCAGCTGGTTTATGCTGTACAGCAACAAGCCATTTTAACTAACTGCTGGCCTGGCAAGAGAAGGATGTAAATCAGCTCTTTCTACTACCATTAGTAATTTGTCTGTGTCTTATTTTCACAGCCTTTTGTTGATAACAGAAGCTGAGATCTAACAATGTGAAACAGAAGATCAATTGCTGCCAGTATGGCTGTCAAATTCACATTTGCCATGAGAGTCAAACACCTCCTACATCTTTCTGCTTGAGATAACCACTACTTCCCTAAATAAAAACTGGCTACAGACCTGTACACTCTGGTTGGCTCTAATCTGTAGTTTTGATCTACAAAATGCTTGAATGACTCAAAGTTACAAAGTCGTAAAGGAATTCATCATAGGTTTCATATGTAGCTCTCTGGTTGTCTCTTACATTTATAGCTTCATGGTGAGTAGATTAACCCATCTTCTATCAGCATTCTCAAAATGCCAAGGACTACAAAACTGGGGGAAACAACCACAAAGGAAGTTTGAATGATACACAACTAATTCCTTAAATATTCAACAACTGGTTCAAAGACAAGGTTTCCCAATTTTATAAGGGGTTAACAGGATGTTGTAAAACACAGAGATAAAATCTAACGCTTAGTCAAGATGTATTTGCAGATCTCTCCATTCCAAGATTCTGGTTTCCTCCCCACCTGAAATATAGGGTGCTAAGTGATCCAATTTTTTTTACAGACTACAAAAAAACAAGTCAAAACTAACCACTGGAGACAAGTCTACATAAATCCTGTCAAAAATTGAAAACAGTAATTTATAAATAGTTGAAAACACTGCTTAAAAAGGTAAATTATTTCTGCTGCTGTGAAATCTCCAAGAAAACTTAGGAGACATTGAAAGAGAAGAAACTTATTTTAACATTATGAAAACACTATGGAAAAAAAAAAGAACTCTGTGAGAGGCAGAGTGGGAAGGGAGAGCAGTAAACAGCCTAGAACATGCTGGTACCCTTTTGGAAAATACAACCACTGTAACTTGGCAAGTTAAAAAATTATAGAATCATAAGGTTGGACAAGACCTCTAAGATCATCAAGCTCAACTGTCGACCCAACACCACCATGTCCACTAAACCATGCCATGAAGAGCCACATATACACGTTTTCTGAACATGTCCGGGGATGGTGACTGCACTTCCCTGGGCAGCCTGTTCCAATGGCTAACTACTCTTTCTATGAAGAAATTTTTCCTAATATCCAACCTGAAACTCCCCTGGTACAACTTGAGGTTGTACAACTTGTCCTATTGCTGGTCATTTGAGAGAAGAGATCAACCCCCACATTTTATGACTACCTGAAAGGCAGTTGTAACAGAGCAAGGTATCCCCTGAGTCTCTTTATCTCTAGTCTAAATGACCCCTGTTCCCTCAACTGCTCCTCATAAGACTTGTTCTCTAGGCCCCTCACCAGCTTCGTTGCCCTTCTTTGGACACATTCCAGCAACTCAATGTCTTTGTAATGTGGTACCCAAAACTAAACACAATATTTGACCTGTTGCCTCTCCAGTGCCAAGAACAGGGGGTTGATGACCTCCCTAGTCCTGCTGGCCACACTATTTTGGATATAAGCCAGGATGCTGCTGGCCTTCTTGGCCACCTGTGCACACTCTTGGTTCATATTCAGCTGGCTGTTGACCAGCACCCCTAGGTCTTTTTCTACCAGGCAGCTTTCCAGCCACTCTGCTCAAAGCCTGTAGCATTGCATGGGGTTGTTGTGATCCAAGTGCAGGACCTGACACTTGGCCTTGTTGTACCTCATCCCATTGGCCTTGGCCCATCAATCCAGCCTGTCCAGATCCCTCTGCAAGTTGTACAGAATTCCTTATATGTACACTGAATAATCAACATTGAAAACCTGACATTTAGGTCCAGTTGTTTCTGAAATGCACCAAAGCTGTCTAATCACAGAACTGTACTCATATCTGCCTTTAATCAAGTAAAGGCACAGAGCACAGTGATGGGCCCACTGCAGTGCCCCACATGGGAGTGCACAGGCCAGGCGGGACAGTTTTACTACTGGTGTCCTTGAGGAACCAGAGGAACAGTGGCAGGAAGCATTATCCTGGATCCCGTAAAAAGGGCCAAAGCACAGGCCTCAGAGCCGTGGAGAAAGGCATCCCGTGGCCGCAGGGGCACCCTCCCCTGCGTGAGGTGTTCCAAAGGCCGCGACAAGCAGACCGCGCAGGACCGAGGCGTCCTCATGAAGATGAGCACGCCACCACGTGCCTCCCGCCGCAAGTGCCCGCTGACGTCGATACTTCCCGCTTTCAGCTCTCGCTCTCCCCGCGGCCTCCCTCACCCACGGCTCGACCGCCACCGCCCCGACTCACACAGATGGAGATACGGAGCACGCCACGCTGGTAGTCCCTGTACAGCTCCGATGCCTCCTTGTTGCACTCGATGCAGCGGTAGGCACCAAGCGCTCCCATGGCACGCGAGAGCATGTCCCGACCTGTCAGCGCCTCGCTTCCGCGTTCGGGGGCGGAGACGGGCCCGGCCCCGCCGCGGTGCACTCCGGGTGTTGTGGTTCTCTACTGCCGCCGTCGGCCTGGCGGCGCGGACGCGGAACTCTATGTTCCAATGGGCAGCGCGGCAGTGCCCTCCCTCCCCGCTCGTCCCGTGGGGCGCCCTCTGTCCTCTGCGGAGGTGGAAGCGGTGCGCATGCGCACTGAGAAGATGGCACCTGCCGGTGGCTGTCGGGCGGTGAGGGGGTTATGGGTGCTGCTGGTCGTTCTGGCTCTGGTTCAGGTCTTGGTGGCCTTGACAGAGCAGTACCAACCCTTGTCCCTGCTAAAGCATCGGCAGCGCCAGGGCTCGGTGGGAGGCTGCGCCTCGGTGGGCGAGTGGGCAGAGCAGTACTCGGCCGAGTGTGGTGAGTCGGAGGGGGCGTTGCCATGGTGACCGCGCCCAGCCCTGGGGCGGGAGTAAGGGGGCCGTAAGACTAGCGGACCTTTGCGGCCGGGGTGGAGGTGGGGTTGCTGGGATGGGCACTCGTTCCCCTCGTTCCTGTGAAGGGCATTGGAAGCAGTAGAGGAAAGTAGGGCCGGGCCTCACTTCCCACTGAGGTGCTGCGGGTGGCCGGGGCGACTCTCGGCCGAGGCGGTGCAGGGTCCCGGCGGCGGGACAACGGGCTGTAAGCGCTGCTGCTGTTAAGCTGACTCATACTGATGCGACTTCTGTGTAAACTACACCCCCGAGTAACGTGGTGCCGTCATGTTGTGCGGACTGTTACTGCGGCACTGAGAGTGGGGAAAAGCCTCGCACCCCTTGAACCGATAAACCGCAGGCTTTATAGTATCACGCAGAAGGATTCCTGTTGTCCCACTTACAACGTGCTAGGTCTAGCTGCTGGACCCTGCATGCTTTTTAATTGGCCCACTCAGTAGTATACAAACATGCCAACACCTTGCCTTGTGCTCATGTTATTGAGTAGAATATAGCTTGATTAATTTTCAGCTACAGTTACATATATTTTGTTGGTGAGCTGGATGATTTTCTTTATGAGTGCCAAGTTCAGGTAGCAGATCTTTAGGTCTTTTTAAAGTTAATTGATGGCTTGTAATACAGGCACAGTTAAAACTAATTTTACATGCTTAAATATGTGTTGCATCAGGATTATATGACTTTAGTCATCTATTATGATCTTTGACCATGAGCATTGTGTGAATATGCTATGCAAAAATGCCAGTCTGAGTCACAATGTGCGTGTAATGTAGATGAAGGAAAAGGTTCTATCAATTCAGTGCAATATAGACAATTATTTATATAAGAATAACCAGTGATGTATCATGACTTAGGTGCCTGCAAGGTTTGGTGTATTTTCCCCTTGTTTCATAAAGTCCGTGCTCTTATCAACAATTGCTATGGTCCTTAAGGACAATGTACAGCTAGTGTAATCCACTCAAAATTACAAACTTTCTAGAAATACCTTGTAATGAGTTTTCTACATCAGCTTTGTTTTTCCTTTGTGTGTGTACTTTTGTCATCACAGCTTAAAGTTCTTTTTTTAGCTTTTATCTATATCAACTGTGTTAAGTAGGTATTTTTCATCAACTGTTCTTTTTTTTGGGGGGTAGCTACGGTGGCTGAGACCCATAGTATGCAAACACTAAATCAGATAGTGAAAGTTAGGTGACCATTGCTCCAAATCATGTAAGCTTAAGTACAAAGCCAAAAGGACCTTCACACAGTGTTGTGATAAAAGTAACAACATACTGTATACCATACAAGTTAACATCTCTGTGTACCATACAAGTTAATAAATGGCAAAATGTTTGATTACATCTCTTCTGTTACTAGGACAGGAGTGATTTACTTGGGATACTCCTTCAGAGCTATATTTGGAAGATTAGATTTTCATTTAATGGTGGATGTTGTTTTAAAGAGATCAATGTATCTGGGATTGATATAAGGAATTTGCCTTAAATCTTCAGGTACCACAGGTACTTTGTGTACACTGATAAAAAGATAGCCCTTAATTACAACACAGCATACTTAGCCTGAAATAACTGTATACCAGTTGTCTTCTTGCTATTTAAATCCTGTGGCCAAACTGCCAACTGAAAAATTCCCTTAGGCTCTAAGTCTTTAAGTACAACTTTCTCAGAAGCTGAGAAACTTCTAATCTCCAATAGTTTCTCTTGTAGCGTATTACAAGGTCCAGGGTTGTTTCTCTGGTTGGTGTTTCTCATGGTGTTTCTCTACTTTCTCATGAAGTTTTTAATGAGGCAGTGAGGTGCAGGTTTGACTGTATCTAGCTTGCACACAACGGCAGATCCTTTCTTCCCTATAAGTGGAGCTGTTTGTTGCCCCCAAAATTGCAAGATTTGAAGGATCCTTTTTCTCCCTATAGCTTGTAACAGATAGGCTGTTCTTATTCCATGACACCTTATTAAAGAAGTCCTTCACTACATTCTTGCTGTTATGCAGGCAATTATTCTGGAGGTAGGCTGTGCGTGCACCTCTTTGTTTTGGTTTGTGAAGTAAAAATTGCTTAGTAAGTCCACAATGATGGTTCTTAACTGTCACTGACTTATGAACACTAACATAGAACAAGTAATGTATTAATAATGCTACCATAGCACAGGAAGGTTTGGCCAACCTGAAGAACAAAGGGCAGTGTATTTCTGGGAACTATGGGTGGTGAACCATTATTCTTACAGGACTTCATGACTTTAAACATTGAGGTTTTTTTTTTACAACTCTTACTTCTGTTGTAAAACTTCTCCCACCAGTTATCATTTACAGCTCAACTTAGTTCCAAGTTTATGTTTAAGGGAATGATTTAGCACTGTAGCACTGTACTTGTGGGAAATGGGGAGTTAACTAATTACGACCTTTATATAATAAAAATATAAGACTGATACTGCCTGTAAAAATGAATTAGAAAGACACATTTCTCCCCAGCCTTTCAAACTTAGCATCAAGCTTATATTTACAAACACAGGGGGAGATGATACAATTTGGTATTTGTGACATGGAGTCAAAGAGATAATACTGTTTATTTGCTTTTTTTGGTTTACTCTTGGAATATTTCAAGGTAATAGAAACTTTAAGATCTGAAGATTTAAATGCTAACAGTTCTGTTTGGAAGGCAGTTAAAGCATGATGTACGTGAAGTAGTGACTTCTACAGTCTAGCAATCTGAGGTGCTTTGTTGACTACTGTTGTTACTTATTTGTTTCATTTGTTAAACTTTTTCTCTGCTATGCCAACAAGCTGTGTTTGACTTTTCATAGATTTTAATCAAGCTTACATTTTTTAAATAGTCTTCTTGGTAATATAGCTTTAAGGACCTTTCTATATATTTAGTCAGTTACGATTTGCTATTCAGTCTGCTTTTTGCACTCTTTATGTCTCTGTTTCCTGGACTTCCAGCTGCAGCTCTTTCCCTACCTCTGTATGGTCCATTCCATTTCTTTTCCTCTCTGGAATTTTTTTTTTTTATTTTGGCTTTAATTTCTTGGGCCAGAGTACAAAATCGTAATGCCAAAGAGGGACATGTCAACCCCAACCTTTTCTTATTTGCTTCCATTTTCCTCCCTTGTTTTATTTCCCCTCCCATTCCTCTTTTAGCACCTTTTTTTTTCTTTCCTGTGTAGTTTTAGCCAAAAGCATAAGGAAGAGTAGTGATAAAATCAATTGTATGAAAGCAGTCGTATCAACTATTGCTTCCCTGGCTGTGTGGATGTAGTGCTGTGGGAAGAAAGCATTTCATGAAATTTCTGCCCTGGGAAATGCCCAGTGAGGAAGCTATTCAGATAAACATGAGGAAATGTGAAATATGATAATACAACTCTTTCGAGTTCCTAAAGATATTTTCTCTCTTTCCTCCCAGATTCATCATTTTTGCACTTCCATGAATCAGATTGTGACATTGGAGGGTCTTCATCTTGTGAATCTGTGCTTTCTCTCAACACAGAAAAAATTCTGGTATGCTATCAAGAATATAATGTGAAAAACAATTTTTAATAGTTTGTTGAAGTCACAGATCACTTTAGTTGTGTAACCAGATAGAAAGAAGTTCAGGCAAATAACTACAAATTGAATCTTTTAATCAGTAGACCTAGGTCCTCCAGAGGTTTGAGCATGAATGAGTTCAAGTTGCTCATGAAAGTATGATTTCATTGTACTTCATTATGAGCCTTCAGGGCTGTCAGCAGTTTCAGCTAATTGAAGCTGATGTTTCCTCTGAAGGCTAACCTTCACCTGGGTTAGTCTACAGTTCTTTTATTTTTAAAGGTGCCAGGGCTATGGCTGAAAAAAGGAAGGGCGTGGTAGTTTTTACCCAGATTAACAATTTGAGGAGGTTTACCACAAAATGCATGTATGAATAGGAGTGATAACTTACAATTGCTACAGAAATAACATTGCACACAGATGATAGAAGCTTCAGACCCTATTTCATTAGATGTAATACAGACATTGTATATGGAGAATATTCTAACAAAAGACTAGTACCTCTTGGTAGAGAGAGACTTTGAGAGGATTCTTTTGGAATTTGGGTTTTCTTGCAACAGTACTGTTAGCATACTGATTTTGAATAAATATCTTCAGTCTACATCAAAACACAGGTTTGTTACTTCTTCAGCCCACTAGAGTCACAGATAGTGAAAATTTTCAAATAAGTCAAATATTTCCCATGCAAATATACAAAGAAACCTTGGCAAATTTGTAGAGGTTACTGGTTTTATAGAATCATAGAATTGTCAGGGTTGGAAGGGATGTTAAAGATCATCTAGTTCCAACCCCCCTGCCATGGTCAGGGATACCTCCCACTAAACCAGGTTGCTCAGAGCTCCATCCAGCCTGGCCTTAAAAACTTCCAGGGATGGGGCTTCCACCACCTCACTGGGCAGCCTGTTCCAGTGTCTTGCCACATGCTTTTGGGAAGCATGGAATCAGTGTTCCAATTTGAAGCAACTTCTAAAGCAGTGGGATTTGGAAATAAAATTAGTCTACTGCCAGTCCACCAAGCTGATTATTTAACTTGAATATTTTGCTTAAACGTTACTTCGTCAAATATTGGTCAGATCTTCTGTCTAGTCTAGTGGTATCAGAAGTTCTTTCTGATGCAGTGAAATGTATATTAGTTTGTAAGAAATGTCCCTGTTTCGGAAAAAAATTGTTTTGAGGATATCAAGAGTTCAACCTCTTGGGAGCTTACGCTGTGATGAAAATTTTTCTCTCATATCTTGAAGGCAGAATGACTCAAAATTTTTGCATGTAGAGCTGCAGGATGTCTAATCTGTAACTGGATTCAGAATTTGTTGAAATATGAATCCCCTTCCTCCCCCACCCCAAGAACAAAACACTATTCTGATATTCTATGATTACAAAACAGATGAGGTAGATGAGGACGGGAGAAGCTGTGCAGTACTTCTGTTGCTGAGTGTCAAATACAGCTCTGTAATTCATAGAATATTCATATAATGCTGGATTCTTTTGGTTTTAGCCATTTTCCAATAACTAGTGTGGAATCTTGCTATATCTTTTGTCCACAAAGAAGTGTAGGCCTTTTTTGTAAATCTACCAAAGAAGAGGTTGTACTTTAGTAAAAATGATTTTTTTTTTCCTAATTATAGAAGAATAATGTTTTGCAGAATAATGTTGATGATCACTTTCTGAAGTAGGTTTTCTCAAAATTACTTGAAGGCTACTGATGGTTGGGTTTGGAGCTGTGTGATTTGTAAATTTATACGGTCTACAATGTAGTTGACCCGTGCTTATTCTTGGGCTGTTTTTAGTGACTTTTTTTCTATGAGGAAAAGAACTTTTCCATTCTGTTACTGTAGGGGCAGCAGTAGGTGGAGTAATAATTACAGAATGTTATAGTGTAATGTAGAGCTCCTACACGATCTCTAATTTTAGTAAAAACAAGGTTTGTAAAATCCCATTTGCTAATCGTTCATACCTTCCAAAATACTCAAGTATTTAGGGCAGACCAAGCTTTCTTCTCATTCCTAAGTTTATTACATGGTCAGGGCAGAAATTGTGCAATGGAGTTTGGCTAGTTACTTTTGTCCTTTGTAGATCATTGAAATGTTTGTCATGGACACAACTAACAAGGCTACTTCTGAACAAGCAAAAAAAAAAAATGGAAGGGAGAAGGACAAAGTGCAGTCCTCTCTTTAGAGGAAATGATGAGTTAAACATCTTAAACTTCAGATTACATATTTGACTGTCTTCTATGAAATTAGATTTACATATGTGCTGAAGCAAAAGAAGAAAACTGAGCAGTGAGAGAAGGTATTTTTTTCCCTTCTTGCCTCCTGAAACAGTTTGGAAGGCCTATTAATTAAATGAGCATTTTGTATGTTTCTAACATAAGCTGTTCCAGTAGGCTTACAGCTATCTGTGGAAAATACTTGTAAAAATAAACAGAGTAGAGTATTTATATATTTCTGAGGGGTTGTCTTTGGCAGTACTGGTTTTGAGGAACAGAAATTGGAGATGAGGTTACAATTGGCTGAACAAAGTCTATAACTGATAAAAGCCTGTCCTTTAAACAATAACTTTCTTACTTTAGTATGGCACTTTTAAGTTTAAATTGTCTTTATTGCTAGAGCAATATTCTTTTTGGCGCTTCATTTTCAGAGTTTTTACTGTAGTACCTTTCCATTTGCAGGAGACAAAGTAATAATTAATAAAGTAAAGAGTATAGATTTTCATATGAAGTAGCAGGTGTCTTAGAAAGACTTCCAAACCCTCACGTTAAGCAGATGTAATATAGAAGCATCAGCCACTGGTAAAATGCTGACAAAGTCCTCCCATCTGAAAGGTTTGGTTAGCAGCAGCACCAGACTGAAGAGCAGTTTTTCTCCCTGTGAAAGACTATGAATGACTTTGCTTTAAAGTAACTGAAAGCAATCACATTAATCTTAAATTTTTGATTTAAGGGATTCTCTTAAGGATTTAAGACACAGTTTTCTATTAAATTATTTAATGTTTTTTGCTGAACACTTAAAACCCCATGATGTTTTACAGAATCAAGCGAAGTTGCTTGCAGAGCAAAAACGATTTCCATTTGCTACTGATAATGACAACACAAATGAAGAATTGGGTAAGATGCCTTATATAAGGTTTGTGCAGGTGAATTATGTGCTAATTATTAGCACTGAATGTTTTGAGACTAATCTGATGATTTCTTAGTGATGCTTTAATTAAACTGATCCTAATAAGCCTGAAAATACAGTGAATTTACTCTGGTCATACAAAGAAAATAACATCTCTCTTCCTAAAAACCTTTTCTGCTTTGCCCACTAGAATTCTTCATCATGTCTGCTTAAGCAGGTGTTCGATAAGCATTTTGATTAAAACCTGTTGAACAGTCTCATCCACTTCCTGCTTCCCTTTTTCTGTCATTGTTGATGATTAAAACTATTCCAACATCCAGAAAAATTTACCAATGGAATATGCTTTCTATCAAGCATAGATCTTGGATCTGTCTTCCTCTCTAAACACACTCTTCCCATCAAAGCTTATAGGCAGTAGGAATACTTTCTGATTTATGTCCCTATACAGGCTGTTACTTGATGTTTTTTGAAAGCACACTCAGCACAGAAAATGGTGGCATATCAGAGAAAGCAACATGAAATACTTTTCTCCAAGGATGTGAGGAAGGAGTTAGTTGCAGTGCTTCTCCAAACTGGTATGCTTAATAGGAGGAAGAGGTAATATGAGGCATAATATGAGGCAGCAAAGAGATTGAGGATGTATTCCAAAGAAGGCAGCAAACTATCTTTTATGTAAGAGCAAAGGGAGACTTTACTCATAAGTAAGTTGTCTAAAGACATCAAAGCAATTAAGTTGTTTTTTGTTGACATAATTTCTGCGTTCTCAGATTTATCCAGGAAAATTTGGGAGCTTAATGTTTTTTCATATTCCTAGCATATCTAATTATGTTCATAGAACCCTGCAGAGAATACCAAACTTCCATTCAGCAGAAAATACTCGATGCTTTTAGTATCTGCTCTGTAGACGTGGAAGACTATGCCAGAATGTCCCTATCCTTATGTTTGGCCTGTAGAATGGCATGTACCCACTTTATTTCAAGTATGTCGTGGTGTGAAGAGCTTGGGTCCTTCCCGTTTGTGCGTGTTACTTTTAACTCTTTTGAGGTAAAGTAGTATGAAATGCATGAGGCATTCGGAAGCAGTGTTGGTACCTAAATACTTGGGCTAATGGACCATTGTTAACCCTTGGGTTTTTCATACTACTTGTATTTTTGTAGTATTTAATTGAAGGTGAAAAGATTAATCAAAGAGATAAAATTTAAGAAGCTGGAACTGCATCAGAAGCTGCTAATCACTTGCCATGGTTTTACAGACAGTATACAGCCTTCCGCATTTTGCCAAGAGTCTTGGATAAACAAAAGAAACTTATTACCAGCAAGACAATGAGTCTTCATTATCTTTCTTCATCCACTTTCTTCCTTGGTACTGGCATAGTTGCATTGATTTTATTTTATTTTATGTGCCAGCTGTTCTGTGCTCTGGGATTGGAACTGTAAATGCAATTCTAAGAACTGTGTAGTCTTAGAGGAGAATAAAATGAAATAAAAACTCTGCCAATTTTCTCTCCTCTTTTGGCAATGTTATGTATCGGAACCAAGAGAAATCTTTTATGTATTGAAGAAAAAGCTTACATTGCACACAAATAGCTCCTTCTCCATAATAGAAACACTCCAAGAATGAGGCAACCTCTGGATTAAATACATATCTTATTTCTCTTTCATTTAACTTTTGTCCTCTTTTAATGAACAGTGCTTAGCTACACTGTCGAAACAACATGGCTCTGCCTTCATGAAACATAAATGTCTGTGTCCTGTTAAAAATACCTTTGTTCTAACTATCTTATTGGTCTATTCTCATTATTGAGTAAATAATTAAGCTGATAGGTGCCTTTTCCATTCTGTTTGGATGACTGCTAAAACTCACTAGAAGTATGGGGAAAGGTGAATTCCTACTCGTACTTCTGCAGTCAGCTGTTCATGCAAACTGCTTGGGGAGAAGTTGTAGTTTGTCTTTCATACCTCTGGTCTGCATGATACTTCAATTTTGTGGGCAGTGTAGACAGAGCTTAGTACAGAGTTAAGAACTGTGAGAGGTAAAAACATGCAAAATTACATAATCTTGAGATATTCATAGAATCCTAGAATCATAGAATGGTTAGGGTTGGAAGGGACCTCTGGAGGTCATCTAGTCCAACCCCCTGCAGTGGGCAGGGACATCCCCAACCAGATCAGGTTGCCCAGAGCCCTGTCAAGCCTCACCTTGAATGCCTCCAGGGATGGGGCCTCAACCACCTCCCTGGGCAACCTGTTCCAGTATTCCACCACCCCTGTGAANCCAGGTCCTTCTGGATGACATCTTGCCCCTCCAACTTATCAACAGCACCCCATAGCTTGGTGTCATCTGCAAACTTGCTGATGGTGCACTCAATGCTGCTGTCGATATCATTTATAAAAATATTAAACAGTACAGTCCCCAGTACGGAGCCCTGAGGGACACCACTTGTCACTGATCTCCAGCTGGACTTTGAGCCATTATTCAGCTGTCAGAATGGAACTTCAGTCCTGCAAGCACAACCACAACTTTCTAGTCTTGTGACTTGACTGTATTTTTACATTTTGTGGAGATTACAGGGCTGAAACAATGGTCTGTTTCTTTTTCAAACACTTGGCTTCTTACTCTAAAGTGAGAGGATAGACAAGAACTTTAAAGCTTTCCGTAATTTTAACATGGGTATAGATTCTGTGTTTTTTCGATCTTGTTTTTATAAATAATGGAATCAATCTAGTTGAGGTTTTTCTAGATAATGCAAATGAAGGAAAAACTTATTGTCAGCTAGTAAAATGTAGCAAGAAGTGTACAAACAAGTACAATCAGGTGTTCTTAATGGAATTATAAAAAAAAGTTAGCCAATATTAGCCAAGCTCTCTTATAATTGAGAAAGCATCTAGGGCTAGTAAATGGGATCATGGTACCTTTGTTGGTCCTAAATACTTTAGAAGCAAATGTGAATCCTTTCCTGAACAACTTGTAAAAAAGGAGAGAAAAAACCCCAAGCAAACCACATACCCCAAAGCCAGTTCTAATGAGAGCAGTATGAATTGAATAATTAACAAATGCTAGGTAGTGGTTGAGAGAAGTAATTTCAGTGGCAGTTCAGAAATCATTTGACTACTTAAATCTTCAGTGCAATGTAAGGACTTTCATTAGATACAACCAAATTGTAAAATGTATTTTATTTTAATTTTTTTTCTGTTTTATTTACATTTATAATGTTTTGTTAGCAATTGCTTACGTGTTGATTGGCAACGGCTTGTACGATGAAGCCATACGACATTTTTCAACAATGCTGCAGGTAAGTTTTCTATTTGGAACACTAAAAAAATCACTTTATGAAATTATCTATTAGAACATAAAAAATAAATATTCAATTAAGGATTTTAAAATGAAAGTAAATCCTGTGAGAGTAATTATTCTATTATTTGTTCACTTTTTTCCTATTCAAACATAAGAATACTCTTAAAATCAAGTGATTCAGTATCTTGTTTAATTGGTGAGTATTTTTCTCATCTATTGGAATAAACTTTTTATGGCACTTTGACCAAAAAAAAAACAAACAACCATATCTTCAGAAACCTCATGTGAAGAAATGAAGTTCTTTTAAATTGTCCTTTAATTGCCCTTTAATTGCTGAAATATTTTAATGTGGATTTTTTTGGCAAACAATATAGTGTGAGTAACATCTGAAAAAAACCTAAAAGAGATCACTTACTGCTAGTGGCAAGCACCATATTGCTTTCGTGATGATAAATGGTTTTCTTTACTGGGTTTCACCTGCTTTTTCAATGATAAGTATTTGGTGAATTTAATGTCGTTGTCGTGGCTAGGCTTCGCGAANCCTAGCAAGCTTGGATGCTGGCAGCGAGTCCTTAGGACAGAGAATTTAATGTATAAGCAAAACATAACTAACATACTTCAATATTTTGTTTTTCTGACCAAGGTAAAGAATTCTTAATCTTCTTCTATGAAGTAGAAGGCAGCAACTTCTAAAACAAAACAAACCCAGACATTTTAGAAGCTTCAACTGAAGCTGATTTCAATGTATTATTTTTTATGGCTAAGAACTTGGGACTACCAGAAACATGGACCTGCTTTTTGATTTACATTGGTTATAGTACACAAATGCAAGCTGAACGTAATACTGCAAATATTAGCATGTGTTGGTTTTGGGTTTGTTTTTTTTTTAACTCAAATGTGATATGGGCCATACTTAAATTGAGTGAAAGTGTTGCAATTTAATGGAATTGTTCCAGGGAATTTATCAGAGGAAAAACAGAATGGTGGGTTTTAAGACTTTTGTTGTGGTTTGTTTGGTTTAGGTGTTTAGTGATCTCTGCCTTTGATTTTTTTTTTTAATGTGCGGATTGATTTTCTTTTTTTTTTACCCTAATGAAAAATCCTGCCTCAAAACCCACTAAATAATGTTTCATATATTCTCTTTAGTGGGAAGAAAACTTAATATAAGTGAAGATATGAATGATACAGTAACTGTAGAAAGCTAGTGAGAAGTGTGTATATAATAGAGTACCTTTGCAATACAGACATCTCGGTTGAGATGAATATCATGCTTATTGTATGCCTGCAAGACTGTGAAGTGGTTATGATTGTTCCCTCTGTCTTCCATAAGGAGCTTTAAATACAGAGAAAGTGAGTGTTAAAACATTTAACAGAACAAAACAACTTAGTTGCTATATTAAAAGTAGGGTAGTTATCTGAGGTAGATGTTGTCAAGTGTACACTTGGAATCAGCTCATATCTGGCAAGCTGCCAGCATTGGTGTGCCGTGATGTATCTGTTTTGTCAGATTTTGTTTCTTGGGACTTGTCTCAACTAGATGAGACCAGGCCTATGCTACAAACTTTTTAGCACAGCTGTCTTGGTTGCAGGTGTGAACATGGTGTAATTCCTGACTGGTTTTCAAGAAGTTGATTGCATAGTCATTGTTGTACCAAGAAAACCAGTTTTGCTGTTGTAATTCTTCCGATTTGGATGGGAGTAAATAATTCTTGTATGTACTCCATGACTGGAGTAAATAATATTGAACCAAAAGTATATTCATTATGTAAGGTGCATCCCCTTAAGTGCCCAAGTTGGAAAACCACGGATTTAAATTTAACCTAAAGGAAGGTTTGTTTGAATTTTGTAGAACTATTCTGGAAAATACCTCTAGTTTTAGTTGCTGCCTGAATGCAAATTTCATCAGGATGTCACAATTTCCTACTTCCTAATTTTAAATCTCAAATTTAAATAACATACAAAAAAGCTTTGAATGGATGAATTTTATTTGTTTATTATCACTTCAGTGACATTAGTCAAAAGAAGTCATACAATAACCAATAAGATTACAAGTATTGATGTTTGGACTACAGACTACACTAATTAGTACATAGCTTCTGATAGGTCATCAGTATCACTGTAACTGCACTCTCTTCAGCAAATCTTCCAGACAAATACTCCAGAGCAATTCCAGTAAATTGAACTGGAAGTTGTGAACATATGAAACTGTGGACTGTAATACAATCAATTTCTTTACCTGACTACTGTGATTGTTCATTGCTTACTACTTAAGACAGCAAGAATTAAATACATCAAATATATTGGAGAAAGATACCTTTCTTAAAAATGAAACAGAAAAACCCAACCCAAATCATAACTGATAATATTGTATTCATTTTTAATCTTAACAGGAAGAACCAGAGCTGGTTAGTGCAATTTATGGACGAGGGATAGCATATGGCAAAAAAGGACTACATGTGAGTAGATAATTATTTAAATTAATATCTGACTGAATTATTTGAATACAACTATAAGAAGGCCTGTGACAGAAGCTAGACTGATTAGAACTTGATAGATACATCCCAAAGTTTTTATGCTGTACTGCTGTGATGTGTCTATCCCTTGATAGGTGCTCCATAACATACAGGGATTTAGTGGATCACACTGCTCAAACCATGGGTACATTTGCTTTGTGGAATTGTGGAAGTAAAGCAGAATGAAGCAAGGGTGCCAAAGGAGAATACAGGCACAATTGTGAGTGGATAGTAAGGCTAGGAGCCACAGCCACTTGGTAGAATTATCTAGTAAGATAACAGGCAGTACCTTGTCTCTGACATGCAGGTTTCTGAAGTCCCACTGAATTCATCTCCACATCTAGTCTGTATTTGGAAATGTAAATGTCCTTTAATGCCACTTGGAAATATTTTCAACTCTTGTAATCCAGTAGGCTTTATATTTCTTCTTGGTAGCCTATGCCTCAATATGTCTATCAACTTGAATTTGTTTAAAAAAAATCAAAATTAAATTACTTTGAGCTGACTGCTTAAACAATTTCCTGAGCAAAAATAAGTAGACTATGGCCCATGTAGTTTGAAATTGTGGTCTGTTGAATCGTGATTGAATGGTTGCTGGAACCAAGAAGAAAGAATACTTGAATAACTCCTTGAAAATTGCCTTCATGCAGAATACTTAATTCTTAGTGTTGCTGACAGGAGGTTGAAGTATATTTGCATGTTTTTAACACCAGCATGAGTTTTCTCAGTTCAGTCAAATGTTGATACACTTTCACTTCATAAAAGCCTATGAGTGACACTTTCAAGATACAAAGATAATGTTAGGTACATGCAAAATTTCTGTGCCTTGAAAATGAAGAAAAAGGTCAGTGAAATTTAATGCAGAACTTGTTACATAACCAATGTGGTTTTGTGAATATTTCTTTCCCCAATTAAATAACAGCTTTCATCCTACAATTTATTGAGGACAATCGAAGACCTTTTTACCGGTTGGTTGTAGAATATCTCATCTTAATGTTAATCATAGAATCATAGAATGGTTTGGGTTGGAAGGGACCTCTGGAGGTCATCTAGTCCAACCCCCCTGCAGTGGCCAGGGACATCCCCAACTAGATCAGGTTGCCCAGAGCCCTGTCAAGCCTCGCCTTGAATGCCTCCAGGGATGGGGCCTCAACCATCTCCCTGGGCAACCTGTTCGAGTGTTCCACAACCTTTGTGAGGAACTTCTTTCTAATGTCCAGTTTAAATCTACTCCTGTCCAATTTAAAACCATTGCCCCTTGTCCTTTCACTACAGGCCTTTGCAAACAGGCCCTCTCCAGCCTTCTTGTAAGTTCCCTNAGCTGGACTTCAAGCCATTAACCACTACCCTCTGGATGCGGTCAGCCAGCCAGTTCCTTATCCACTGAACAGTCCACCCATCAAATCCATAGCTCTTAACTTGTCCAATAGAATGTTGTGGGGGACCGTGTCAAAGGCCTTGCAGAAGTCCAGATAGATCACATCCACAGGTTGTTCCTTGTCCACTGCAGTGGTGACAGTATTGTAGAAAGCCACTAGGTTTGTCAGACAGGACAAAGCAAAGGTATGAAGGACTTTTAATGTAAACTGATACGCTTTCAGAAACATAGCCAATCAAGTTGTCCTTCAGTCTTCAGAGTATATTACTCTAAGTATGCACTGTTGTTTACCTTGTGTATTTTCTCCTTTCAGGATATGAAAAATGCTGAACTTGCTCTGTTTGAGCTCAGTAGAGTGATTAGTCTAGAACCAGGTCATCCTGAAGTATTTGAACAGCGAGCAGAAGTGAGCGTTTTTTTTCTTTTTCACATTTTTTTAAGAAGTCACAATTATGCAGTGTCTTCAAGTGTTTCTTCACTGATATGACTGAAGCTCTTATCTGTGTTCTTCTCTAAACATTCCTTCTTTCTTTTAAATTATACATATCTACTCTCAGTGTAATTTGTAGAACATTTATTTTTAAAATGAAATATACACCATATAGAGTTACTGTAACCAATAGAATAGCATATATTGTGTCTAAGTGTTTAGTTTTTGACATACTATATAAGACAGTCATGTATGTTTGGGGTTTTTTTTTAATGAATCAGTCACTTGAACGTTACTGTTTACACTTAGTATCACCTTAGTAAATTTATTGTTAGGGCTAGTTCATAAAATGACAGGCTTGTAAAGAGTGAATTTTTAGCCAAATATTTTGGTTTTATATGCATTCCTATAAGTTAAATATTATTCAGATACACAGTCACCTTTTCATTTTGAAGAATCATGTTTTGTTTTGCTAATTATAGAAAATGGATTTTTAAGAAGCAGCTTTGTAGACAAATCAAAACCATACATTATTAAAGCCAGCATACTGTATAATAACTCTCACAACATGAAATTGTAATTCACAATTTTCATGTTTGTCAGGATTTGCTAATACATTTGTTAATAAACTTGTTTTAAAATGTGAGAGGCATTGAAATAATTGGAAAACAGGCTGTTTTCCATTGGGGGGAATATTTTGTAAAATAAGGTTTATGAGAATACATTTTCAGTTGAACATGTTGAAATGACTTGAAGTAGAATATTTTTCTTCGTCTGACTTGTTGGATTTTTTTTCCCCTTTAATAGAGTTTAAAAGCAATAAGTACTGAAATTTGTAGTAGGACTTTCTAGCCTGTTCTAGCAAATACAGTTACTGTTACAGCTGAACATGAAGAATAATCATCTTTATATTTCTAAAACAAATCTGTTAAGCCTGTTTGCTCTAAACTATGTTTTTGTTTTGTGTTTTTAGATACTGTCCCCACTAGGACGAATCAGTGAAGCATTATCAGATCTCACCAAAGCTATTCAGCTACAACCATCAGCACGGCTCTACAGGCATAGAGGTACCCTTTACTTCATATCTGAGGTTAGTGGATTTTGGGAATTCTTTTGTTTCAGTTATGTGGTTGTTGTTGATTGTTATTGTTGTTTGTGCCAGCTGATACTTTTGTTCAAGGGCTTCTTCATTAAAAAAAATGAAGTAACAAAAAACCCCTGATTTTCCTATAATTGACTTTCTGACAGTTCAGCAGTATTCTTGAAGTATTTCACCTGCATATCTCTCTAATACAGAGAATCAGAGTGCAAGTAACTTGTATGCACATCTTGGATTGTTTTGTTTGAGAAGTATGATATAGATAAAGAATCTGACTTGATTTATAACCTGCAGCTGCATTTAAGTCGTATTGTTAAATGCCAGTCTATAATGGAAAGCAGTTATGACCAAGGCAGTAGGTGGCCTATATCCTTTAAAAAATCCCCTGCAAAAGTGCTAAGATCTAGCACAGATTACATAGCAGATGTTCAAAGATTGTGTGAATATTAAGTAGCTGATTTCCCACTTTATACTTCTGATTTCACTCTTCTTATTTCCAGCTGTTTTCTCACTTTACTGTTGTTTATTTAGCACTTGCTGTAACAGTTAGAAGTGTACTGGTCATTCATTATTCTTTGATATTCTGGCTGCCAGTTGGCAATTGTTGTTGGTTAGCATTGAAACTGGATTCATATATTAAACAAAATTCTGTAGTTTCATCTTCTGTCTAAAATCTGCTTTATTACAGGATTATGCAACAGCCCATGAAGATTTTCAGCATTCATTGGAACTGAATAAAAATCAGCCTATAGCTATGCTTTATAAAGGCTTAACCTTTTTCCACAGAGGGCTTTTGAAGGTAAAGTTATATTTAATAATAGTTTATGTAGAACAATACCCTCTATTTGAAGTTACTTCTATATAGTAGTAGAAATATCATAGGTGTTGATATACATATTTTTCTCTTGCATAAGGAAGACTTGTTAAGGTAAAAGAGTGCAAGTAAAATGAAAAGGTGCCATTGCTGACTAATACTTCATGGTATGACAGGTAAATACTGCTGGTCTTGCTGTATCTTGGTAAATCAGTGATAAATGAGATGTTTATGCAGTGCTTTGAAAGATGTTTGTATTTGGCACCTCTGTAATTTTTGGCACCATATGTACTCAATATTTCTTTCCATGAAATGGAGACTCCCTAGGTTTTGCGAAGGGGAAGAGGATGAAAAGGAAAATAATTGTAATAATTTTAATAATTTTTTCTTGAATAAACTAGAAGGTAATCAAGGAAACTGCTGATAGAGAACCCTGCATTTTTGTTTCTGTTACGTGTTGATTCTGAAATGCTCATGTCTAAACTGAGGGAGCATAGTTGCTCCCTTAGATCCTAAAATCCCCAGGTACACCTTATCTTCCAGTTAATTCCAGACTGCCTCTTAAAGGAAGTCTATACACTTCATCTGTTAGGTTTTATTATGCTTGCTGAAAACTGAGATTTGAAGTGAGAGTGGGAGAGTGTTCATTTTTGAGTGAAGAGAGATTGTTGCTTTTGGATCATTGCTTTTGGGAATAGTCTTCTTGGACTTTAAACTTACCGAGAGGACATGAGCCTATCAGTGTAATGGTAGGTGATAATCTTATGGTTAAATAGATATTTTTGTGTGTGTTGTAATGCTCAGAATGTGTAATAGTTTTTCTGAATAAGAATCTCTAAATTGACTGAAGACACTAATGATTCTTCCAGCATTTCATTTCTTGCACTATAGACTTTGAGATACTTTTCAGATAGTCTTGCATAATATAAAGTAGTTGGTTGTTCCATCCTGAATTCTATGTCTCTGTAATTGATATTTGCCAATTTCTATAGCCAATCCAGTTTAAAAACCTGAGTTCTTAATCAAAGCCTTTGAAGAAGGAGATTTATTTGAACATATATATATATATAATTATTTTTAACTATTTTTATTATATTATATTCCTCATAGCAGCAGTACATGCTATTGTGTGAGGAGGATCACTTACTCTGTAATCCCTCAAGAGAGTGTTTGCTAACTGTGCGACTAACACAGAGCACAATAAAACAATGAAGGGCACAGTCTTTTGGACTGCAAAAATCAAGAGGTGTGTTATGAATGAAGGAAGACTGCTTTGCCTTAGGAGCCAGTCTGAGCTTTGAAAGCAAACTCTGAAGGGACTTCAATCTCTGAATTCTATTAAAATGCTAAAAGATTTACTCATTCCCATAGCATATTAGACAAAGGAATTCCAGCTAAATCTGTCATTACTGTAAAGAATGTGGCACTATTTAAATTATTATATTATGGTTATTACTCTATAGATTTTGTAATAAATCGATACCTTGTTTGTTCTTTCCAAAGTTTTTGATGAATAACTGTATGAATAACCATGGCTAGCAACTACTGAGGATGCTAAAGTTAAATTAACACAGTAAGTGACAAATTTTTCTGTTGGTGTCTTTCTATAGGAAGCCATTGAATCATTCAAAGAAGCTCTGAAGCAGAAAGCAGACTTTATAGATGCATATAAAAGCCTAGGACAAGCCTACAGGTAATTACATTCAGAAGTAGTTTTAAAGTCAGTTTTCTGATTGTGCTCTCAAGATGCACTCCTTAAGTGTTGTTTTTTTTTTTCCCAAAACTGTGCAGAATTGTGTGTATTTGGTAGCTCCTACAGAATGACTATGTCAGGATGTGTTCAATATAAATAATTTCTACGTTTGCTTTGCATTTTTAATTCAATCTCCCATAGCTCTTTGAGTCTGCCAGACTCAAAGATTAGGTAAATAGTGGTTTTCAGTAAGATGTGTTTTAGATATGCTAAGTGATTTTTAAATCTAGTGACTTCAGTGTTTGTGTGTTTATTTGAAACTAAGGAGGTGTGGTTATTCACTGTTCTGTCTAAAAATCCTTTTTGGTGAATGTATTTAAAACTAGTAAGTCTTGGGGTTTTTTTCTAGCATTGCTCTTGTTTGGATTAATTCCATCTAATACAGTTTGATGTGGAAAGAATTTCATGATCTTAAACTTAAAAATTGGTGTGGTGCATAAAAAATGAAGAAAAATTATGTACTATTTCTGTTTTAATTTTTTAATTATATTCTCTCTGTGCCTATTTTTACTAAAAGTTGTTCTGCATATGGATTATTCCAGTCAATACATTTTTGGTTTGTTTCAGCTTTCAAACATCATTTGCTTTCTTATTCAGCATTTAAGAAGTTAGTATATTTTTTAAAAGCTGTTTATGTTTAGAAGTTAAAAGGACTTGTCACATATGGGGATATTTTCCAAGAATTATTTCTATGGAAGTTTTGCTTCATGTAGCTTCTGGAGAAATATCATAGGTATGTGTTTTTATGGTTTATGTCCACTGAGGATTGTGAAGATTTGTGGTCTTGTGGGGTTGTATTTTGGAGTACACATTTCTAGGAGTGAAAAACTCTACACAGCTCTTCTGTTGTTACCACTGAAGAACAGTTACAGAATTACTGCTTTAAAGAAATTTTCCATTAGTATTGTGTTCCTCTTTAAAAATATCCCCATTGGATGTGTTAAAACAACATTCAACAAGTCATTTCATTTGTCACTGTTGCCTTCTGTATTTTTCGCTTTCCACTTTATGCTATTACCTAGAGAACTTGGCAACTTCGATGCTGCTACAGAGAGCTTTCAGAAGGCTTTGCTGCTAGATCAAAATCATGTGCAGACATTACAGCTCAAAGGAATGATGCTCTATCATCATGGAAGCTTAGATGAAGCACTAAAGAATTTTAAGGTAAGCAGGCCCTAAGTAAATACAAAATGTTTTAAGGACTGGTGTTCAACAAGAGCAATGAAATGGACAAATATAAAAGTTGTTCATTCTGAATGGGTATGTGCCTCTGAACTAAAATTATTTTTGTTAAGTCTGCCTTAAAAGATGTATAAAATGATCAGATGTTTACAGTTTTTAATGAAAAGTGGAATTTTACTAGAACTAAGATACTTTCTTTAACTGTTTTATGAATTTCTGAAGCCAAACTCTGTTTGAAATGTTTTTTCTGTCGAGGTATTTTAAAACTAGTAATTGTGGTTTTGCTAATGTTTTATTTTGGGTTGAAACCTAAAGTTTTTTTCATATCTGATGGAAGAAGTAATATAGTCTTCTTTGTAATTTTAAGCTTAAAAAAGCATACAAAGTTCCAATATTTATTTTTTTCTGAGGTATTTTCTTTGTTTTGAAAAACTTGGACTGTGTCATGTTTCACTGAGTTTATAAAAATGTGTGTGTTTCCATAGGAAAACAAAACCTTGCCTCTCTCCATTAGCATTAAATAACAACCTCGTTTTGTAGAGAGTAAAGGCATATGTTAATCATGTGTCCATATCCTTAAGACAAGGAATGAAATAAGATGTGGAAACAATTACATCTGTTGCTGAATGAGTGTGTACTTGTCTCAAGGGGAACTACTTTATGTGCCTTATTACATATTCACCTTTTATAACACAATTTGTTAATACTGGTGTAATTGAAAAGATATTTCAACTTTTAAAATGGAGATGCTCCTAAAGACATGCAATTCCTAGAAGAATCAGAACATTAATTTTTGTAATGCTAAGTATTAATTTACTATGTTTAACATATAGTAAATAGTTGGCTGACATAATGAAGTGTACTAATGCATGAAGTAGCTAAGATATTGATGGGAGAAATGACACACTATATATGTTGAACTAGCCAAAATATCTTGTTACTAATGTCAGCAGTGTGTTTTGTATAATTTCACTCAACTAACATTGAAACTTCTGCAGTGCTAATAGCTTTAGAGCAAACATAATATATTTTTCATGACAACTAAAGTGGGATCAAAAACGTATGTGCACTGACAGTTCCTTCCCCATTCCCCATTCCCCCACCTAATTTCAATGAAGCTGAAAATGTTTTTTCTTATGTTTGCTAGCAATTTAAGTGCTCAGCATCATTAGAAAGAACATTGTGATGGAAGTGAATCTTAATAATCAGTAAATCTTTTCATACAGTCTTCTGACCCAACAGGTTAGTTTATTTGAAGATACTCATTCTCTTTATTGATCTAGTGATGCTGGTTCACTTAATCCCCTAGAGATGTCTGCAGCTAGAACCATACAATGAAGTATGCCAGTACATGAAAGGTCTCAGCCATGTTGCAATGGGACAGTTTTATGAAGGCATAAAAGCTCAGACTAAAGTTATGTTAAATGATCCACTACTGGGTCAGAAGGCCAGCCCAGAATATCTGAAAGTGAAATACCTCCGAGGTAAGTTGGAATATTCTTTTTTTTAAATATTCTTTGGAGAACCCTGAAGGTGCAAGCATGCTCATAGTTATGACCATTTTAAAGAAACTATTGTACATTCTCATGAGCATGGTTGAGTATGTCTGTTTAAAAAAATCTACACTTGTCCTTATGTGTTCATACAGTTAAAAACTAGAACCACAAATGAAATAAACATTTCTGTATAATGGTAAAGTATAATGTATAAAGTATAAAGTGCTGTCTAATGGTGTTGTGATACTTAGCTGAAATAGACTTATTTCTGTCTTGGAAATTAGCTAATAGCAAAATTAAATTATCTGAGAGTAATGACTTACTAAAGTCATGTTGGATAATGGACAAACATATCTTTTTATTATTATTATGTAAGTAGGCTGATTATGTAAACAGTATTTAATTTTACCCCTTTCCTCCAGAGTATTCCAGATACTTGCATGCACATTTGGATACCCCTCTTACAGAGTATAACATTGATATAGATCTTCCTGGAACTTTCAAGGACCACTGGGCCAAAAATCTTCCTTTTCTTATAGAAAATTATGAAGAACAGCCAGGGTTACAGCCACACATAAAGTAAGTAATTTTTTATTTTTTTTTTAAGACTACTCCAAGTGATGTTTTCAGTTTGACTTCTTAAAGTGCTGTTTCAAGGCATTATAACAGCAGAAATTTTTAATAATGTTTAATACCATGTGGAAGTGGAATTCCACTAAGTGTGTAAATCCTTTTCAAAATTATAGGGATTGGAGTTGATTTAGATCATGGAAGAGGAAGAATGAAACAGGATGATTTTCTTCACTTCTGTCCTCACATAATAATATTCACATAATATTGCTTCATATTCTGTGACCTTACTGTTTAACCACTCTATTTCTTTTTTTCTCAAAATTAATGATTAAGGAGTTAATAAGTTTGAGAAGTTCAGTGTAACACTGTGTAGCACTCTTCTTACAGTTTCTTGTTGTATGTTAAGTTTTTATGTTATTATAGGTGTAATTTCCTAGATACTTAATAGATTTTTTTTTAATGGCACCTGGGTTTCACTGGGAAAAAATATTCTCCAGAGTAATTTAGATAACCAGTACTTTTAGGAGGAGGGTGATTTCAGTCAACAAAACGGTGGGTTAATTAGAATAGGCTTCAAATTTGTGTAGCTAAAGGAAGATCACAATTTTTTCTGCTGTGAACTAGTTTCTAGATATATTTTCATGTGTTCACTTTGTGTGTAAAAATTTGCTGGAAAAGCTTTATACTGCTTTAAAGTATTTCTTACACACATGGTGTTGATTATCAGACAAACAAATCTGTATTTTACAACTTTAAGGACTTTTGTTGCCAAGTTATGTCTGATGCATGTTTTTCTCCTCTATAAGAGATGTGTTATTTCAGAATTTTGAAAGCTATAAGCCTGATGTGCAAGAACTGATCTGTGTAGCTGATCATCTGGGTTCCATGATGCAGTATGAGACACCAGGATTTCTTCCAAATAAAAGAATACACAGAGGTATACTGAAAATGCTCTGTAAATTTGAGTGGAAAGAAAGAAGCAATGTGGTGATAATTTAATGCTATACCTTTGCTATCTGCAAATTAGTTTTATACTCTGTTTCTTTCAAATCAGATAAGTTTAAAATGAAAGTAATCATTATGTCAGCAATTTCTTGACCTAATTGGTGACTGGAAATCATGATCTTCTAGACTTTACTGATGTTGGCAATTCTTTTCCTGTAAATACATCACTTTCCTGCTTCAGTTTTTCAGTTTGTACAAAAATGAGGTTTTAGCTGTAATGGTTTTTCTGTTTCTGTTGTTGTTTGTTCCTCTCTCCTCTTCCACACCCAGCAATGGGATTGGCCACTCTAGAAGTAATGCAAGCTATGCAGCGGACTTGGGCAAACTCAAAAGTTCGGATGAATGGGAAAACCAGACTGATGCAGTGGAGAGATATGTTTGATATTGCTGTGAAGTGGCGAAGGTAATGGTAAAAGAAGAGAGACAGCAAGCCTTACGTTGGTTGTAATAATGATGCATGGTTCAGTTAACCAAAGGGCTGAAGTTACAGAGGAGAAAATGAACACTTGCTACAAGTCTGTAACTAGAAAGTGTTCTGATAGAGGGATTGTGTAGGTACAAGGAGCACATTTTTGAAAATCCTTCATTTTTTTTAAAATGAGGGAGAGTTGGGAATCACATATTTTGATTGAGGCAAAGCTGTGAAAGACTGTAGGATACATTGCAGCTTTGGCTAACAAAACCTACCAGTTTCAAACTCTATCTATGTGTTAAAATTAAAAGTTCTTTTTTGTGAACTCTGTATTCTAGATTTTGCCTAAAATGATTCTCTACTGGAACAAAGCATTGTTAAAAATATTACATGGAGTGAAATATGTGCTAATATTCATATCCTTTGTCTTTGCAGGATAGCTGACCCTGACCAACCTGTGCTTTGGTTGGACCAAATGCCTGCCCGAAGTCTTAGCAGAGGTTTCAATAATCACATTAACTTAATCAGGTATGAGAGTAATACCAAACAGCCTTCCCACACACACTAAGGAATTGTACCAAAACTTACCAGCTGTTTATAAAACAGAATACTACAGTACTGAATGTGTATGTGCTTATCGTTTTGCTTTAGTATATTTTCTAATGAAACTTTTGGGTTTTGTGCACCTCAAATTTTCCCTCATGACACTTCCTATTTTTCCTTAATTTCAGTTGTACAACTGAGTTATAGCAAGATCTGACTAGAATCCAGAAGATGCACGTTTTTACGTGCTCTCTTTAATTCCCAAGTAATCTAATTTTTACATTTAAAGTAAAGTTCACTGCAGCTGTAAATTTTGCAAATGCTGCTTCTCAAAGATGGTGGCAGCAGCAATGTAACAATGCTGTTCTATTAGCTTTAATAACAATCAACAACAGAGAGGAAGAACATAGTTTTTAGTTGTCTTCAGAGCAGCCCAAGGTAAAATTTAAGATTCAACCACTGTTGTACGTTCCATCTTCTCCCATGCTGCAAGACTCAGAATTGTAGTCCTGACAGTGCTACTTCCCATGAAGTGGTAGAAGTGTATGAGACTCAATGTGGCAACATCACTGTCAATCACAGGAGCAGAGTGTGTTTGTGTCAGTAAATATGCAGCCAGGTTTCATCTTATTTCTGGTTTTGGTTTAGTTTTTTTCCCCTCCCTTATGGGGGAAGTATTGAATCTTTGATCTGTCATTCTGCTTTTATATCTATTTCTTTCTTTTTTTTGAGAAGCTGTATGTAAAAAAAGGATAAGGGAAGCAAAGCCTTCTCAAGAATTATTTCAGACAGAGGAAAAACAACTCTAATGTTCACAGACAGTATGTATATATGTATGNATGAGTTTAATGCTCCCTCTGCTGTCGGCACAGTTATCTCGCAGACCGAGGCTAATAAGAATTTGTCCATGTTCATCTTCCACTCTATGAAATGGACCCTAGCAGCCTCTGCTTTAGTTCAGGGAGTGGTTACAATGTAATGTTAAACTCCAGTTTAGCAGTCACCTTGCAAGATGTGCTGTTTCTTGAACAGTCTTAAGCTGAGGCTTCTGTCTTTCTTCAAGCTGAGTTGCGTTTGCATTCTGAGCTCTGTCTGTCTTTGCTGTTGCTGCATCTCTCACTTTTCACACGTGTGTTGCAGCAGAAACCACAACAATCTGTACTTTGAGACAAGGATGCATTCCGTACTTCATCTATTTCTTCTTGATTTTATTTTAAATGGCAGAGTAAAAGGTTAGTTTCTAGGTGATATGTGCTGGCAGAAGGGCATTCTTTTAACAACTCTCGTTTGCTATGCTGAAAATAGCATTGAACATTTAATCTGGGAAAATATATCCTAGGATCTGTACAGGATCTCTGTGTCAGCAACTCTGCTTTTCACTGGCCAAAGTACTTTACTTGTTTTCCTCTCATTAGTGAATGGTAGCAAAACTCGTGATTTACTGTTCCAGCTATTTTGGTGATTTCATAGAAGCTCTTAATAAGCTTCATGAACATTCACGATGGTTGGTCCACAGTGAATCTAATTCTAACTTTTTGGTTTTGGCTCAGCCTTGACTTTTGAGGATCTCATCAGCATTTTGGTCGTGCTTTTTTGATAGCTAGGTAATGGTTCTTTGAAAATTACTGATTTGGCACTTTTGGGGGAAAAATAATAGAATTGAAGCATAAATAATACTACATTGGGCATTGATTGTACTTAAGTACTGGATGGTGATTGCATCCTTTCCAATTCTGGAAACCTATACTTGTTTTGTTTTATCATTCCGTACTCCAAATAATAGCTGCTTTCCTTGGTCAGTTTTCTGTAGTTATTTATTTCTGCTTTTGGATTCCCTCATGATGATTTCACATGAGGTGAAGGATAAAAGGAAATATATGAAGCGGTAATAGGTTTTTAAAATTGGACTTTAGAAGCATATTCAAGTCCATGATGATTTCTACATATGACCGTTTATTCGTAATGGTTATGCAGTTCTGTATAATCTTCTTGTATTACTGGACAATGCTCTTAAACACATAGTGTGGCTTTGGGGCTGTTCTGTGCCTAAACAGGAGTTGGACTTGATGATCCTTGTGGGTCACTTCCAACTTGGGATATTCTGTGATTCTGTTATTTAAAGTAGAGAAAATGTTTTTTGAAAGCTTAAGTTATTTTCATAGGCAAAACACGGATTTAAAATCAGCTAAACATTAATGATACACTCAATATTCTTATAAAACAAATGAAGACACTCTCTGGAATACTGCTACTTTTGAATGATTAGTGGTAGCATTTGTTAAACAAGGAGAAAGAGTGGGTGGGAATAAACACAAAGCACTTCTGACCAACCACCAAAATTCCTTTCTTGATACTACTGCTTCTAGATGGCCTTACAGAATGATAGATCTGGTTTGGATGTATTTTCTGTGATGCCACTAAAGGAAGATGCAGTTCCTTATACTGACACGCTTCTGCCTGTTGTACTGATATCTTTTTTAATACAGATGGAAAATGATGGGACGTACAACAAGAGCAAATTATGTACATAGACTTGTCTTCATCCTTCTGCTTTCCCTACCTCCCTTTCCTATGTGCAGATATGTATTTATGTTCTGTTCATTTAAAGACTGATTCTGCCATTATTCTGAGACTAGGCCTATTAAAACGTGAGATTGAGTCAGACATTAGACAGGGACTTAAGCTGCCAAAAACCACTTAGTGGAAAAAAAGCTTGGTGTACACACCTTCCTGTGATTGACAGTGGTTTTGCTTCCTCAGAGCATGATAACGTTTGCTTTATAAAATCTTGTTTTGTAGACTGGGAGAAGAAGGAGGACTCCTACAAATGCAATAATGGTATGTAATTTTTCCTATGAGTGGTCATAATCCTAGGAGATTTCTACCAGATTTTAATGTGTATTTTTTTCCTTAGTAGTCCAAGGGGAAAAATCCCACCTTTTTGTTGACTTTGTTTAACAATTACTATCTGTAATTGCTAGGAGTCAAATAGAAATTGCTTCAGTGTAGGGGGACTTAGGTGAATAAAGAAAAACGTGGACTGTCGGAACAGATCAGCATACATATCTTGGCAGATATGTAAACTGGAGACTGTTGGTTCTCAAATCAGTGTGTAGATTGAGAATTCTGAGTTCTGCTATATCTGCAAGTGTAAATAACTGAGAAATATTGTATCCTTATACAAGTTGATAATTATCATACAGATAAGATTTACTGTACGTGGCACACTGAAAATAGGGAAACATATGAAATATAGTTTATCAGAGAAAAATACTAATGACACATGAGATTTTGCGAGTTCATTATGCAATCTATATTCAAAATGTAGAATGGGCAAGTCACCATTTTAGACAAACCTCTAGTTCTTGCCTGTGATTTACAGAGTGTCTGTAAAACTGGATAAAATTCTGTCAAATATTAACGAGTAATATTTGTGTCTTAGCTCTGTAATGTTGGGTTGAAAAACAAGACTTTAAAAACCCTTTTGTTTTCTTTGCAGGGGACAAGTTATCAATATGCGGTACCTGGAATATTTTGAGAGAATTCTTCATTTTATCAAAGATAGGATCCTTGTTTACCATGGGTAAATCACTGATATGTTATTTTCCCTTCTTCACTCCCCTGGTAATACTAATTTGAGATTTACATGATACTAATTTCAGAAAGCTCAAGAGATATTTTCTTAATTATAGTAAGTTCTGGTTTTCTTAGTATCTATTATTGTCTTATTTCCTATTGGGAATGCAAAATCCTATTCATTGCCACATAAAGAAACAAACTAATAGGTAATTCACCATGATATTTCCTAGTATTACCTAGAAACTAATAAGTGTTGAATTCGTACCCACAGCTTTGGCGTAAGTAGGTCCCAATTCTTTCTAGAATAAAATTGATTAAACATACAGGGTTTCCTCCTAGTAGAATGGAGTACAGTTTATCTTAATATTGAGATCTATTAAGTAGTAGGATTGGGGAGAAGAAGATACAGAAGGTAATTCTAATTGAAATTAGCATTTGACATGTAGTTTTAAAGGAGCTGAGAATTTTTAGTACCTGTTATGTAAATGTGTTGGTAGACTCTGTCCTGGAACAGAAGACAATTGTAGCACCTTGAATGAAAGAATATGACTAAAGGTAATCTGGAAGTTGATGTTGGCACACTTTTCAAACTTTGATCAGTTTTTTGTTGGTTTTTTGTTTTGTTTTGTTTTGTTTTTTCCAAGAGCAAAACATCTTCCCCAGCTGTGGCTTATTTGTGACAACAGTGTTCTGATAAAAATTGAGAAACTAGTTTAGCTTTAAACTCTCTAATTTTTCTTTGGCCTGGTATCATTTATTAAATAATGAGTTCTCTTTTTCAGTCTCATTATGCTACTTAAATATAAAAAAATGAAAGTGCATAAAATTCTTTTAACAGTTGAAGTTTTAGAAAATTTATTATAGTTCCTGAAGATACGCAAGTTCTTTAGTAACTGGGAAATTTATCCTCTTTTGGGATAAAGTTTATTCAGAGTGAACCGGCAGCATTTGACCTTAAACAAGAGCAATTTTGTGCTGTAATTTCAAAAATAATTCTGTTCTTAAAATTTAGATATAGTAATAAATATTAGAGCACTAGTTCAATAGGTTTCTTCATAGTCCACCTGCACCTACATCTGTAGTATTTACATACCTTTGAGGCTACATTGATACATGCATTTTGAGAAGACTATTTCTAATATTAAATCTATTCTTCTTCCATTTTTTCTCATCAAAAACCTCCTGCCCACATACATTAATGCAAACACTAATGCTTTTGAGTGGCCAACAGCAAATGAATAAATAAAATTAAAGTTTGAAGCTGAAAACAATAAGCCAAACTGATACAGGAGGAAGTTACTTTTTGAATAATAGGGGAGCATGTGGCCAAATATTAAGGAATTAATTTTCAGAGAAAAAATAATTACGTAATTTTCAATAACCTCCACTATGGCTAATTAGGTTAAAGCAAGGGAGACTTCCAGAAATGCTCCATGTGTTCAACCATTACAATTCCATATTTTTTTCCAGTGCTAATAATCCAAAAGGACTATTAGAGGTTCGAGAAGCTTTGGAAAAGGTACATAAAGTAGAAGATCTTCTTCCCATAATGAAGGTAAATCAAAGAAAAACTTCAAAATATGATAAGAATAATAAATTGTATTGTGGGAGATATCCAGTTCCTCAGAATATAAGCATTGTACATGAGCTTAAGATGAATAACTGGAAACACTAACTCAAGTTACTTCAAATCGGTTTGTAGGGTATGACCTTCCCTTTGATATATACAGACATGTGGTGTGTATCTGAAAGGATTGGCCTAGCTGTGAATTGACAGTCATAGAATGTCCTGAGATGGAAGGGACCTGAAAGGGTCATCAAGTCCAGTTCCTACCCGTGTACAGGACAACCCCAAAAGTCATAGCATGTCTCTGACAGCACTGTTCAGATGCTTCTTAAATTCTGTCAGGCTTCATGCCGTGACTGTTTCCCTGGGGAGCCTGTTCTAGTGCTCCACTACCCTCTGAGTGAAGAACCTTTTCCTAATATCTAAACTAAACTTCCACTGGCAGAGCTTCATGCCATTTCCTCACATCCTGTTTCTGGTCACCAGAGAGAAGAGATCAGCTCCTGCCACTCTTCTTCCACTCGTAAGGAAGTTACAGATCACAATGGTGTCTCCCCTCAGTCTTCTTCAGGCTGAACAAACCAAGTTACTTTAGCCGTTCCTCATATGGCTTCCCCTCTAGACCCTTCACCATCTTCAGGGCCCTCCTCTGGACACTCTCCCAACAACTTAATATCCTTCTTATATTGCGGTGCCCAAAACTGCAGAGTACTCAAGGTGAGGCCTCACCAGTGCAGGCAGAGTAGGGTTGAGATTGTCACCTCCTTTGACCAGCTAGCAATCCAGTTGATTGATGCGCCCCAGGACCCAGCTGGCCCTTTTGGCTGCCAAGGCACACTGTTGACTCATATTCAACTTGGTATCAACCAGAACCCACAGATCTCTTTCTGGTAAAAAAATTAAGGGAAAACTAAGTACTGAATATAATTCTTTGAAGCCTTATCAGCCGTGAGGATTTGTGATCAGATCCACTATAATGGGATCACAGCATATCTATACAGCATGAAACAAAAATTGAACATGTGTGTCTGAAAGTTTAGGAACATGGATGTGCTTTTGACCCAAGGTTCACTGATGCAGTATGTGGTGGGACTGGCAGGGGGAGGTGGGGGAATAGGTTGTCCTTAGTGACTTATAGCTAAAATGAAATTAAATCCTGGTTTACGTTCTTGTGCTTTGGAAGACTGTCGGAAATGGAGTGGGGAAACTTCCAAGTTTTGTTCTTGCTGGTGGTGGTCTTGATAGAAGGACTTTGCATATATGACATGCAAAATGATTTATACTCTTTATCTCAACTTGAGTCATAAGGATTGAGATGGGTTTTAGTAAAAGGCTTTCTTCCCCCTCACTCCCCCAAATTAATCTGGGATGAGCGGTGTGTAAGTATTTGAGTTCAGGAAAACTGTTATGAAGTATTCCTTTTTAAAGGATAGGACAGGATTTTATTTACAATAGGATAAAATTTGGGAAGAAACAGACATTCCAAATAGAGACACACTCATTGCTTTCTTATTGAGTGTGTCCATATTGCAATTTCATATCTAAGTAAAACTGATGGATTGCCATAGAACAGAACTTTCTGAAGATACATTGCTGCTACTGCTGATAGACTGGGTTTGCATTTGTCCACAGTAGTAGTGCTCACTCACTTATGCTCTGCAGATACCTTTACAGAAGCTACATAGCTCAAGCACTAATTTTTTTCTATTTTTTAATATATATTACAAATATCAGTGTCTTTAAAGAACATCCCATAACCTTGGAGGTCTTGTTCTTAGCCTTGAAACATGAAGCCAAGTGGATACTAACTGAACATAAACAAAAATTTATTAGAAAGAGGTAGTAGCTATTGGTGTGGATAGACAATTAAGTGTTCCCTACTGACACACAAAGTGCAAATAGGGCCCTGTAGAATGTCTAATATGGCTACTGTTGAATTATAAGCCTGGAAAAATGCTATTAGTGGAGTTAGAAATAATAGGTTGCTCCAAGAGGATGATGAAAATCTATAAACATAGTGGACTATACATGACATATTTCAAAATAAATGTTTCAACTGGCAGCAGATATTTTTCCTGGTTTTCATAACCTGTGTATTTTGCTTTTGTTTGCATTTGCTGTATCCCATTCCAAATTGTATTGACATGGAATGCTGTGTCTCATTAGAGGCTTTTAGATTTGTTTCTTTAAAAGAAATGCAGATTCTCTTTAAACAAAACATCCTGGATCACAAGTTCTATCTTAAAATAAATAATTGCCAAATTCATCCAACACTATTGCGTAATAGCATTATTAGTGCCTGTATAAAATGATTGTCTGCCAGTATTGTTATAGTTTGGTTGGTTGGATATCTGAGGGATGTTCTGTGTTAAAAGCTGGGCCTTGGGCTTTAACTAAATGTAATTTTGCCTGATTTATACAGTGCTTTGGCTACAGTATTACACTTAGATAATGCAGCTTTGTAAAATTCCTGATGTTTGTGATATTTTTCCTTCTGATGAGGATAAACATTAATTGAATCTGCATCATAGTTAGGAAATTGTTGGTGTGAGCTGTGTTCTGGAATCCTCACTTAGACTAATGCAGCTGCTTCTTAGTGTAAACATAAAACAGGCTCTCAAATCCCTGCTCTTGCATTACATTGTTACACCAAAAGGTTACTATCAACATGCAACTTGTGAGGAAATATGTACAACTCGAACTGCTTTGTACAGTTGCTTTTCATAAACAGTGCCACTTGATATTTGCTATATAGTTAGAGTGTCAGTATGCCTTATTTCAGTGTATATGATTTCTATTCAGTAGGAAATAAATGAATAATGTAGTTGATAATAACTCTTCTTCCTGTTCCTTCAGCTTGTCTGTTTTCATTTCTGCCTCATGTATTTTGGGTGTTTTGAAACAAACATCTAAGCAGTCTGTCTCTGTTCACTCTAACATTAACTGGTTGTTTGTTGGATTTTTTTTTTTCTTCTTTTGAAAGCAGTTTAACAGTAAAACAAGAGATGGGTTTACTGTGAACACAAAAGTCCCTAGCCTCAAGGATCAAGGGAAAGAATATGATGGATTCACAATTACAATAACAGGAGATAAGTACGTTTGCTATTTTCAGGGGTTTCAGGTACATTAAGTAATGATGAAGTATTAGCAATTAGTCTTCTTAAATGCCATTTCTACTTACATGAAGTGGGTTTTGTTTTTCACTAGTGCATTTTTGTAAATGACTAAAAAATATGTTCATTTGAGGACTTCTGATTCCTGTGGTGTTCACTAACAGAGCGAATATGGATAACATTGATGGAGTAGGCTCAGTTGAGATGATTCTCTAACATCTAGCACAGAAGTGAGGAGAGACCTGTTATTCATCTTAGACTATAAAATGTAATGATGAAAAATCTCAGTCTATATCCCTATCAAAGTAGTAGTATCTCACATTTCTTTTTGTGAGACCTTGACTGAAAAGTCCTGAAAGGAATGGAATTTTCTATGATATAAGAATGGAACAGAGTCCAGAGTCTCTGCTATTTGGATTCTTGGTCTTTTTTTTATGTTTATTTTTGAGCTGTTTGCAGACCTTCTATCTGCAAATGCCAGTTAAGATAGTACCTGAATACATGAGGATGCAATCAAGAAGCTTTGAGCTGCTTTTTTGCTGAGATAGTAAATTTTTCACTTTATGGATACTGGCTCTTTGTCTTCCTGAAGAATGAACACTAATCTGAAGCTCAGAAGCTCTGTCCTACTACTTAATAAAATCTTAGGCTTATGGAATTTAAAACTCAGTACATTGGATTTTTTCCCCAAGCCTGTGTGCTTCCAAAGAGTGACATGGAAGCCAAATTTCTTTTCTAAAATGTTGGCACATCTCTTGGTTTTAAATTTTGTATTCCAAATCATATGCCTATATACAGTGAAATGACATTAAATATATGACCTCACTGTTCAGGGGAAAGTATTTTGGTGTCAGTGAAACAGTCTAACTTTGTTCTACATGAACTTTGTTCTGTATCAGTCAGTGTGTTTTGATCCATAGTTGTAACTATGCTTTTCTACCAAAACAATTCCATTTTGGTAGTTTAAAATCTAACAGAACTGTACTTTCCAATCTGTACAAAAATCTTGAGCCTATGAAGATATTTTAAAATTTCCTATTTCTTGCTTTTTACCTACACTTTAAGTGAAACACTAATGCTTATCAGGTATTCTTCAATAGAAATACTTCCTCTGTGATTAAACAGCAATCTTTATGTATTCTCTTAGGCAAACTTACAGTCTGACAAAATGTTTTTAATTCAGTGATTTTTTTTTTTTTAACTATAAGGGGGCAATGCATATTATTTCCTGCTTAAGGAAAATGGTAGTAAAAAGGTTGTAATGTGATAGTTAACTAGTACATTTGTAACTTTCTCTGGATATTACATTATGCATCAATTTCTGTTAAGAAAAATTCTTACCTCCTGTTTTTGTTTCATCTACTTAATAGAGTGGGGAACATCCTATTCTCAGTAGAAACTCAGACAACAGAAGAGAGAACACAGCTGTATCATGCAGAAATAGATGCTCTATATAAGGATCTAACAGCTAAAGGAAAAATTCTAATTCTGTCTGCAGAGTTGGGGGTAAGGCTGTTTTAATGGAAATTATAGATTCCCTGATAAAATTCCATTGTGTTTTTACACCTTCTGTTTCACAGTCACTGTTAGTAGTTTTTGACAGCAGTCTTAATAAAATTGACTACTTAAACACCATTGTGACAAATACCATATGAAGTTGCCATAATTCTGTCTGTTACTTAAAAATTTGCTATACTTTGCTGCTGTAGTAAAGACCAGACAAGGTCTCAATACCACAGTGTGTCCTTCTTCCACCCCTCACCTCCCCTTATTTTCTATACTTTTCTCATGGGTGTCTGTATTCATTGTTTCATCATTCCTAGAAGCACTGCTTAGGATTTGGCTCATGGGGGCTACATGTAAGATAAGTAGTAACATGAATTCTTGGGAAACACTGGAATAGCATTTGTGTTGATNACCCCAAGTGATTTTCAGACTGTGCCTCTGTGTTGATTTGTATTACAATAAGAATCTGACTGTGTTTGAGCTTGTGGTCTGTTTTTCATCCTTTACACAGCAGATGAACTGTTTCACCTAAATTATAAACAAAATATTATAACAAAATAGTTGCTGTTAATCAGACTTCAACTTCTCAGCTTGCCATTTTTCATATTTGAAATGGTTATTTAAAAAAAAATAAAAATCACACTACTGTAAGTCTTTCCAAGATATGTTCCTTTACATGGTATTGCCTGGCTGTTATCTTTGATTCACTTTTTTTTTTTTCTTCTCTTGTTTAGGAAGTAGATGCTGTTTGCAACTTGATCCTGTCGTTAGTTTATTACTTCTATAATTTGATGCCACTTTCGAGAGGATCTAGGTTAGTAGTTGTTTTTGTCATGTCTGTTATCTTGGATAAATGCTCTAAAATGTCCAGGTATTGCAGTATATTTTGAATATTAAAAACGCTAAACAAGCTCTGGGTTGAGCTCTGTGTTCTGCACAGTCTCATTTTGTGCTACAATGATGATGGGTTCTGACTTAGTACTGTTTCAAAAGCTAGTTTGTAACTGCTGATAGCAACTACTGATAGCTGCCTGTATATTTAAAATGATGAGTAGTCTGTATTTATAGACTTCAGCTCACAGATTGAAGTGTCATTTTTAAATCGTAACGCTTGTGTTCTTAATCCATATTATGTTACAGCACCGTAATTCCACTCAGGTTTTACCAAGGCATGTATTTAAGATGAAATATACTTTGACATAACTTATTTTAATGAAATAAACTAAAATACTGTTTTAGCAATTTATTGTAACTGTTAGGGACACCAGGTGAAACCACAGAATAAAGTCATGTTTGAGTCAAACCTGGCTACATTTGAAGACCATTATCTCTGTTTTCAAATCTCTGTTCCACAAAGCACTTAGTTCAGTGGAAAAGAAAATTAAATCTTGAGATTTCATTTTTATAATTAGACTTTGCCTTTACTGAATGTAAAATTAACAGAAATTCTGTCAGAGTTTCACAATTTAGAAAAAAAATTAAAAAAAATTAAGTAACTTAAGAGCTTTACAGTGCTTCTAGATTTGTTGCAGTACAGTTCATAAACTCTTCTGGGCTACAGTTAAGCTTCCTGGGAACAGATATTTGCTTTGTTTTCAGCTCTGTGGAGTCTTAAGAACACGTCCAAAATTGTGATTCTGACTACTATAGAAACAGTACTCTTCAGTAGTTAAACTCCTTAGGATCATAACTTCATTCCAGCGATGTTGGAAAGTAACAGCAATTTCACTTCTTAAGTGTTTCATGTTTATTATTTCTTCTAAAATCAAGTAGCTAGTAGAGTAATGTTTTACTAGCCTTCTATGAAACAGTATTCTCTTTGTTTTGCAGTCTAAAATAGCATTATGGAAATACTTCTAATGAACTTTTTTGTTTGTTTTAGTGTGATAGCTTATTCGGTGATCATGGGAGCACTAATGGCAAGTGGAAAAGAAGTATCAGGAAAAATCCCTAAAGGAAAGGCAGGTATCAAAATACACTGGTATATGATGGAGGAGGTAATACTGGTAAATTGAGGATGGAGCTGTAAGAATTAACAGAAGTTGCACACTTCTTTACTGGAGATGAGTTAGTTGCATACTATATTGTCTGACAGCCTGAAAGAGTTTTGAAAATTCATTTGATAGTTTTTGAAAATACCTGACAGCAGGTATGATTTAGAGATAGTATGTGCAATAAATCTGGTTAGTCAAATTCTAGCCGTGTCCCACAGTAACGACATAGTTGTAACTGAAGCATTTCTAGTGTGCTGAGCTGCTTTTTCCAGCTTTCTTTCAGAAGGATTCTGAGAATACTTGAGCAAAATTAGTGACTCTTCTGGCACATAGCAGATTTTTTTGTGTGTGTGTTACTCTCTGTATTCCAGAGCATTAAGGGCTTTGCAAGTAGAAAAGTATTTGCAACTTCTCTTGATTTCTCATTCTCGTCTGTATTCTAAGTAAGACTACATTTGAGTATTATATGATCTTGCTCAATAAAGGTTTTTCCTTTCTTTAGTCAACTGCTAGTCTGTTAGCTGTATTAGCTTTACAACATGAAAGGATTGAGAGCACCTCTGTCTCTTTAATGTATCATCAAAAGAATCAGTGAAATTCCAATGAGAATCAAAGTTGTTGAAGAAAGTATCCTGTGTGGATAACTGAAGAAAGAGCAACGTTTCCTTTTGTTCTAGAAAGCCCTGAAAACAATGAAGTTTGTCTTTTAAGGACAATGAATTCCTAGTAGCTTTTAAGAGCAAACTGTACTTGCTTAGTAGTGAGAAAACTTCCTTTTTAGTATGTCATTAAGCAGCTACCTTCACCATTCTGTGGGAGTTCAAGCTAGGATTAAAGACTTGAGTGGGTTTTCTTAATGCATCTTCTTAGGACTTAATAGTACATTTTGCTCACTGATTTTAAGCAGGCAAGCAGAGTTTCAGGATTACTAAAAAGCAAGATTTCTGTTTCAGTAAGAAAAACCTCAAATGTAAGAGTGCCTGAATTGGAACAAAACCATTTTTTTTTTAGAAAAGTTTTCACTAGCTGAAAGCAATTGTTTTCCCCAGTTGGATGAGACTGAGTTGGAGGGGGGTTTTGGTCTGTTTTTCAGGTTTTGTTTGGTTGGTTTGGTTTTGTGGTTTTTTGTTTGGTTGGGTTGGTTTTTTTTGCCAGAATCCTTTCTGGTCACAAGCTTATGACAGCATGCATTATCAGACTTCTCTGAAGACAAAGATGTCTAGTAGTCAAGGGTTGTGTTATTGTCTGGCAGATTAGTCAGTAGTGATGATTAGTGTGCTTCCAGTATTGGTTGTGGTGGGGTACACAAACCCCCAGAGAGTTTTAGTGCCTGGCCTGCATGCTGACTTCCGAACTGGTGATGAGGGACAAAGTAGTTTGGGCACAGACTCGTTAGTAAGCTTACTCCTGTCTTACCAAGAATAAAGGTAGCATGCTCTCAGAACCCTTCCTTGAATTCAGCCAAAGTTCACTGAACCACAAGTGTGTCAAATTAAATGTTTCAGTACTAGTGAATCAATGATTTTTGTATGAACATTGTTTTGCTGAAAACTTATTTTCAGCTGTAGGCATGAAGCTGCACAGAGTTCTTGGCTGTATATAGTCAAATTTGTCTGAAAACTCACTGTGAAAAGTAGTAATACAGAATGTCTGGAAAGTCCAATATAAATATGTCAATCATGTGATGCAATAATTTGTGGAATGCAGTATGTAGAAATAAGAAATATCCCCATTTCATTTGGACATTGTAGTACAAGGCTTAAGACAGTCAATATTTTCTGGCACTGTCTCATTAGTATAAAAATCTTGTTAAGAGATTAAAAAAATAATTTAATTGTCACAAAACGAATAATATGTTTTTAATGTTGAGTTTATATGTTAAGAACATTTGAGGATTAACTCCCTGAAAGGAGAGAACATAAAACTTCTTTAATTTCTTAAGGTCTTCTTAATTTGTGTTGCATTTTCAGCTGGTTGATTTTGAAGCAATGACAGCGCCAGGGTCTGAAGCTTTTAGCAAAATAGCAAGGAGTTGGATGAATCTAAAAAGGTAAGTCCTTTTGTTCAGATAGGAGATGAGGAAACGTGAAAGACTTTATATGTAAAATTTAGATTTTACTAGAAAATGTTACTTAGAAATTACGAGTTTAGTTAATGACTGGGTGTATTTTTAACACTGTTTAGAAATTGATAAGATCTGAATTTACAAACACAGTAGTTTTTCTAGTCTAACAGAGTAGTTAATAGTCTAAACAGTTAGGTGAGAAAATTATTTGGGTTAATAGATTCTTCATTTTGTCCAGTGGTCACTTTAATGATAAAGTTATCATTAGTAAAGCTAGCACTTGAGTGAATAAGGCAAGGGAAAATTTTAACTTGTTTTTCTTCCATTGCTATAGATGTCTTCAAACTATATATCAAAAGACATTTACTTACCCTTTGGTGCTATTTTAATTTGAAGAATAAGTATTTTAAAAGTAGATGAAAGTTTTGAATATGCAGTTATGTTACTTGATATAACTGCATGACTTCTTTATAATGCTTTAAAATTTTAATTTTCATTTGAATTAATTCCTTGTCAGTATTATTAATCTGGTACATTTAAATTATCCTGTAGTGTATATTTGCCATACAAAATCTAAAAATCAGGCCAGAGACCAAACCAGTTGTAGTGTCCTTCAAGTCAGAGTCAAGAAAATTAAAGGGTGCTGAGAGACCTAGGTGATGTCCTTCTGTTCAAGACCATCTGTAATCTCTGAAAGATTGTGCACATCAGAGAACATTCTTGGTGCCTGCAGGAAAGGAAATCTTGCATCTGTCTTCAGGAAGGCCAGAGGGATGACCCAGGGAACAATAGGCTGATTAGCCTCACTTTGTTCTCTGGAAAAGTCATGGAGTCCTCTGGGAAAGCATTTTAGGGTACATGAAGGAGAAGGTGACTGGAGACAGCACAGATTTACCAGATGTNGATCTTCGTTCGCAAAGCCTAGCCATACATGTGACCCAATATGATTGCTTTCTGTGATAAAACAACTTGATTTGAGAATAAGAAGAGAGCAACTGATGTTTTCCATTTTTGCTTCAGCCAAGACTCCCACAACACTCTCATGCCAAAACAACCATATTATGGTCTGGATGAGTAGACAGCTAGATGGGTAAAAAGCTGTTTGGATAATCAGATTTAGCACTTTAGACCACACCTAGAATACTGCATCCAGTTTGGGAGCAGCTGCAGTAAAGACTGATAAAGTGGAGCAAATCCAGTAGAGAGCCACCAAGATGGCCAGAGGGCTGGAGCATATGCATTAACAGGAGTGAACTGGGCTTGTTGATTCTGGAGAAGAGAAGGCTTTGACCTAACAGCAGCTATACCTGTGAGTATTGAGAAAATGGAGCCAGGCAGTGCTTGATGGGAGGACAAAAGGCAACAGGTGTGAGTTGAAATGAGGTTCAGACTGAGTATAATCCTTTTCACCTTAAAAGGTAGTCCTGCAGTAGAGCAGGTGGTCCAGAGAGGTTGTGCAGTCTGCATCCTTGGAGATTTTCAAGATTTGACAGGATAAAGCCCTGATACTCTGGTCTGACTTTGAAGCTGGCCTTGTTTTGAGCAGGATGGTAGGTCACAGCCCTCCTAAGGTCTAGTCCAACCTGACTTATTCTAAGAGCCTGAGGAACTCTACAGCTGCTGTTACAAATACCTTATACTGATGAGTGTTGTTTAACTTCATTGTCAGTGTTTCTTAGCCTGGTGAATTTCACCAGACTTTCTCTTCCTAAATGAAGATGACTATTAAGGAGACTCAATGACATCTTTTTCAGGCTAAAAATCTACTTGTAAATGCAGTCAAATTCAGCATTTATTAAGGAGTGATATTTTTAAACTACAATGTAGCAAGTTGCAGTTTTAATAAAAAGTAGTCTGCACAAATATTGTGACTTGGTTGTCTTGGAAATATAAAATATTTATGTTTCCTCACCATTTTTTTTACTGTAAATCTCCAAATTTATTTATTCCACTTCTGCCTTAATTCTCTGTTCATGTTGGTTGTTTTTTTTTGTTGTTGTTGTTGTTTTTTTAAAGACTTCTGTTTACCAAAGGGGAACTCTTCTGGGAGCAATGTCAACTTAAGGCATTTCAACCCTGCCTATGGGCTTCTGACCCTCTTGGTTGTACTATTGAAATTTTTGGGCATCTGTAGCAAACCAGCTCAGGGAACTGATCAAACCAACATTTATTTTTAACCAAGACCATTTTGTAGCATAGTACCACTGATAATATTGCTGGCTCAAATGAGAGATGTCTTAATGGGCAAGGAATGAATCAGATGGGAGAAAACACTGAAGTTGGCCTTGCTTGATGCTGAGAAAAATCTCTATAGAACCACAGTCCAATGGAATTGAAGTAAAAATACAAAGGTAATTAACCTGAGTGGCTAATTTGTCTGTGGTAGAAGAATAATAGTGGGTAAATAAGGCTTGAACCCTTAAAGCAATAGAATTTTAACTTCTGCCACTTCTGAAGGCTTTTATATATTCATTATTTTCATTCTGTGTAGTGATTGAGGAGTCACGAGAAGCAGGAGTTGGTTATGGGCAACAGATTCTTGACTTCAGGTCTCAAATTTGTTGGAGAAGAGGATGAAGAGATGTATAAGCTAACATGTTAACTTCCAGGTAAACCGTAAAACTCAGCAGAAGATAATGTTCCTTTTTTTCTCCTCTTTCAGTATTTCACCTTCTTACAAGAGCCTACCATCAGTATCAGAGACTTTCCCAACCCTGAGAACAATGATTGAAGTACTAAATACAGACTCATCTCATTGTCTAAAAAAAACTATAGTAGTTGTGTAATTTATACAAATAAAAGGCCAAAAGGTACTGCTTCATAAATTATTTTGAAGAGGAAATTATGATAAAAATGATTTTGTTTTGTTTTTTAATAGATTAAACTTACTTGACTGGTTATCACTAGAATAAAATGAATCTTTTTGTGACCAATAATATTAAAAAGGAAAAGAAGAACCACAACAGCTGATTTCTTGTATTGAGACATACTCTTAACAGGAAATATAATTGTTCAGGAACCAAACCAAAGAGCAATAAGAAACTTGAACATAATGCAGATGAGAAGTTATTTTAAAAGTGATCTGTGTCAGAAATATCACTATTCTACTTCACACTTGTTTTTTGCAAAGCCTCTGTCTTCTGCATAGAATACTGTGTAATGCAATCCAGGGAAAGAACAGATGTCAGCTTAAAAGAATGGTTTGGAAACAAAAACAAACAAGTGACATATTTGGAGTTAGGCTCTTGGTAAGTAAATGTCAGAAACACAGCAACTATGCATCAGTCTCCTTTTCCAAGTACCCCTTGGCGGGAAGGTGGGGTTTGGCAAAAGAGATCACCAAGTTAACAGTGTGTTGGGAGAGCTAGCTAGGGCTCCTTGGGCTGTTTTTGTTGGAAGGGCCTGGCAGCATTCTCGAAAGGCAGGCTTCCTGTGAGGCAGGACTACTTCAGTTCAAACAACATTGGACAGTACCATGAACTGATTTCTGATTGTAATAGTTATGTTATTGTTTCTCGTGAGTCCTAACTGAACTTTACTCATTTTATCTTGACCTCTGTGACTTTAGAGCTCTTTAGCAGGTAAAGTGTTTTTGGGAACAGCAAGCAATGATAGGGCAAACGTCTGGTTTCTTCTGTGTTTTTGATGAACTTTTTTTTTGTGCCTGAACACTCATAATTTCAGAAAATCTACAAAATTGTTCTGTTTTAGATACAGCTTGCAACTTGTTTTATATTGATGATCGAAACTGTGATTCTGTTGCTGTCATTTTTACACAAATACTCTCATCTTTACTTCACGTGCTTCTGATTTTCCAGAGATTAGGGCTGCTTTGGGCAATTGCAAATATCTGTTTTAACCTTGTGATATGAGATGTGCTAAAGAGTAAGTTATTTACCAAGGGAAAATCTTGCATACCCAAACTGTACCAACAGCACTGGTGTAGTTACTTTTCTCTGGCTACAGCACCAGGCAATCTCAGTCCCCTCTTCAAGGAAGAAGATACAGGTGACCTACTTTAATAGTGAGACTGAAAACAGGATGAATTTACTGAATGGAGGGTTTATGTGTGTTTAAGTTCAGGGATAGAGGAGTGCCACAAAGTAAGTTAGAAGCTGCTGTGAATACTGACATCCATTAGAAGGAAAACCCTGTTGATTTAAAGTTGATTTCACTCTCTGTAACCTTGATCACTGGCAGAATAGGACAGTTATGGGTAGCTAGAGACCTGAGTGTTCACATGTATGAAGGATTTTCACCGAGATAGAAAAATAATCTTGGAAGTGGGTGCATATTACGTCTGCATTAGCAAGTAGTGCATCCTAGTCACAAGGAGCAGCTCACTTCCCACCTTACATGCATTTCAGAGGGTTTTTTTGTCTGCTTGTCTAGCTTCTGAACTGGCTGCTTATTGCATTTGGAGTGCATATTACCAATGTATCTTTCATTTTGGATGTATTTTGGGTGAAACAACATGTATTCTGAACCTCTCAGCACTGTGAACCAGAATGCGGTAAGTGGAGAAAATTAGGAGACGTAGTTCAAATGTATGCTCTTGATTCAGACTAAACCAGTGATGCACATACCTGTAGGAACTTTTTTCATGTACTCTTATATTCTAAGATTCTGGATCTTACATTCTTGGATTCCAAGATGTTGGAAATGCAAGGGTAGGGAGAGAATGTGCTCTCCTTCACTTAATGCCTTTTACTGTCTATTGGTGAAACAAATGTTGCTGTTTGTGTAGTAACTTCTTCCCTTAGAACAGACACAGTTACACTATTTTATTTCTTGCCATGCTAACTGACGGTGCTGTTACCAGACTTGTAAGCACAGCAGAAGTAATTTTGTATGAAGGCAGGGGAAGAAATAGGAAGCAGATTTTTTTGTTAGACGTTTTCAAGCCTGATTCAGGTATGTCTGAGAGTAGATATAGAATCTATTTAAAAATGTTAATGGACTGTGCTGGAGCTACCAGTGATAATATGGTTAGATTTGATTAAAAAAGTGACCCAACTTCCACCCAAGGGAAGAATGATCTTATGTGCAATATTTCAAACTGTAGAAATAAGCATTTTGCAAATACCAGACAGCAAATGGTGTGCCCGTGTCCGAGCTCATTTTTCCTAGGCCTATTTTTCTCTTCTGCTTGTTTGCAGGAGAAAATATAACTTAAGTTCAGGTATATGGATTTGATCGGGGGATGGATAACAGAATGAGTGTTCAAAATGCAAGGAAATCTAGAAAACTGGGGAAACACCTGTTTGGAATCCAAGTTGTTAGTCATTAGTGAGCACTAATGCACTTTGTAATATTGCAAAGCATTTGGGAGGATAAGTATTATTTTGAGTAAGTAAAAACACATCAGAAAAAGAAAAATAGAAGCAGAATTCCACATGCATGCCTAAGGTTCATGAACCAAACCATAATAAAGGCAAATTTGATCATCTGGCTGGCTGGCTGGTACTAACAAGCATGCATTTTAAACTTGATCGGAATTTATATAAAGGATGAAAGTAAGTATTTCTTTTCAAGTAAGAATAAAGGAGGCTTTTGAGTTTTCCTTGAAAGGAATAGGTTGCTCTCCAGTTGTGATAAAAGGTATTTTCCCTACCATTCCCTACTAGAAATAAGCAGTATTTGCTTCTATAGTATCTTCTATTTAAAGGTCTAGAAGTTTCAGAAAACTCTATTATATTTAATTATTGAGGAAAGTAAGAGGTTTTTTGTTTTAGACATTAGACCAGAAGGAGTGGAGAAGGGGTAGTGGGGAAAAAAAATTCCCTGGACAGACCAACCACGTACAGCTGTCCAGGTTTCCTTCTCATTTCTCTTACTCCTGTGACTGGCTTCATATCCATCCCCCTGCTGACGCACAAGAAGATCTTAATGGGAGATGAAGGGAGTATAAGTGTCACATGTATTACACCTCTGTGAGTGTGTGTATGTGTGTGTATACATGTTTTAAAGGCTTGTTTCTCTGGGTGTGATACAGATGACTAAGAAACAGAGCTCACATCAAATGCTCTCAAACAAGTTTAACAAACAAAACAGGATTATATAACTGGGCTGGTATGTGATGACTTGGAGAACTGTAATTACCTCCTAAGAACCAGATATGGGGAGAAATCTAATTACCATTTTTCATCCTCTTTTGTGTCATCTTAGACAGCTGGTCTAGCAATACCATTTGAACTTTTAAATGGGAACATTAATGTATTGCAGCCCCAACCATTTATCTATTAAGAATAATATTAAAGAAAGCAGAATGAGGAAAAACAAATAGGCTGAGCAGTGAAACCCTATTCATCTGAACCTCAATATTTATGTGACTTGCTAACATATTTTGAAAGTAACAGAAATTCCCATGCAACTACCCAGGACAAAAAGCAAAATAGATTTAGTGTCAGATAAATCTTTTGACACAGTTACCTGTCTTTGGTAAGCTTGCTTTGTTGTTGTGGAAAGGAACTATGCTTTCCTCCCTCCCCCAAGAGACTTTGGGGGTCTTTTGGGAAAGCACTTGATGAGGCACCACACACAAATTTAGGGCTTGATACAGAAAAGAGAGTGTTTGTAGGGTGAGAAGCTTTCTGAAAGAGTGAGGCAAGGTAGTGGCCTGCCAGGCAAGCTGAGGTTAGTTGTGTAGTTTGTCAATGAAATTTGTAGGTTATGGAAGGTTTGAGCATAGCAAATAGGGAGAACTCAACATTTGAAAGTACCTGAATTATTTTATTGAGTACAATTTCATCCCAAGTATTTTGTTATTTCCAAATACTGAGTTCCAAGTTTGGGTAAAACTAGTTGCAACTAATAAAATATGCTATGACCAGGTGGCTGTTGGAAAAAGCATCTAGAAACCCTCACATAGGCCAGGAAAGGTTCTTAATCAAGATTTTTTTTAGAGATGTTACACAACACTGATGGGTTATCCTCTGCAATACTGGTGTAACTGAGGAGTTCTGGCAGACAACTCTGTCCCCCCCGATCAATGACAGTGACTTCAGACAGTACCAAACATGGAGAACAGCCCATAGAATGAGCCTGGTGTTGTGCCGAAGGTTGATATAACACAGGATCTGCCTAGAAGTACATTAGTCATAAAAATAGACTTGGAGGAAGCAGAACCCTCCTCTTGACACAAGCTGGTCATAATGCTGGCAACTCGATTTCTGAAAGTTGGAACAGTTTGTCAATGATCTTTTAAGATGTTGGTGTTGTGCTGCAATTATTCTTCACCAACTGCTTTGTAACCCCTATTCTCCTACATCACTGTGTGTTTTGAAGAAAGCATTTTTCATCTGACAGCACACCTAAGACCAAAAAACTTAGTTATTTCAGTCTGTTCTACCACTATAGTGCTACTGCATAGATTTGTTACGCTTGGGCTACAACTTCATTGTACCAAAATAATACAGACGCTTTAGACTGGCTTGCTGCTGAACCTGTTGAGTTGGATGAAATAGTGATGATGGCTCTTCTGGCAGGATCTGCTGGACCTTTTATCACATTAAGAAACAAGTATGACTTATTTAGGAAAGGCAAATTCTTGGCTTCGATGCTGCTCTGCTAACTGAGGCAAGTGCTTTTCATGGTGCTCCTGATCCCGGGAGCGTGGAAATTCTACTGCTTGCTTCTTCGGGAGAGGAGACGGGGAGAGGGAGGCGAGCGCTACAGGTAGGGAGACTGACGGCCACGGGGCCTCAGTGGGCATAGCTAGGGCTGGCTCTGACCCTGTCAGCCCTATGCTATCGCCAGCAACGACACCAAAGCAAACTCGAGAGGCGGCCTCCCCCGCTCGGCAGCTGCAAAGCAGAGGGAGGAAGGCCTCCTCCCCCTGCCCGAGAGGGCCGGCCAAGCGGCACCGCGGGGAAGGCTGGCAGGGACTGCTGCCGTTGCTGGGCGTGCGGGAGGCGGGGTGTGCGGGGCGGTGGCCGGCCTTTATAGGGAGCCGAGGGGAGGCGGTGTTTGCAGGAGGGGAGCGGAGCAGGGAAGAGAGAAGGAGGAGGGTAGAGGAGGCGGTTCCTGGTCCCGTTCCTAGTCCTGCCGTGTGAGTGCGCTCGGTTCGGTGCGTGCGGGGCTGGCGGCAGCTCGGTGGCTATGGCCTCTATGGCGGCGGCGATTGCCGCCTCCCGCACGGCGGTGATGAACGGTAACCGGCCGCTGGACGAGCGGGAGCGCAAGAGGTTCAGCTACTTCTCCTCGCTGAGCCCCATGGCGCGCAAGATCATGGCGGAGAAGGAGCGGATCCGCGAGCGCTACGGGCCTGAGTGGGAGCGACTGCCGCCCCGCCAGCAGGACGAGATCATCGACAAGTGCCTGGTGGATCCACACGTCCAGGCTCGCTACGCCGCGCACCGCGGCGCTGCCCGACCCGCCGCGCCGCCCGCCTCCTACCCCAGCCTCCGCCTCAACACGGGCCAGAAGGTGGTGCGCTTCGGAGACGAGGTACCGAGTGGGAGGGGGCGGGAGGGGGCACCGGCAGGGTCCGCCCCTCTCTCCTCGGTGCCCGGGTGGGGAGCGTTGACGCTTGGCCGCAGGAGTGGGGTCCACCGTGGCGGGGCCCCGTGGACAAGGGGAGCTCCCCAGCCACAGCGGGACGGGCTGGGGGCGGGTGGCGTGGCCGTAGCCTTGTCCCGATTTCACGGCGGCTTCTGCTGCTAGCGTGTGCCGACGCCGAGCTGGCGCTCGACTGTGGAGAGGAGCGGGCGTTTCTAGTCGTTGGCAACGGGGGGAGTTGCCCTGGTGATGAGATTGATTTCCCTTTTCTCCCTCCATGACTGCAGGAGGGTGGGATGTTACATGATAAGCGAGGGGACTTGGTCAGCCCGTAAAAGCGGGAGAGGCACCAAATCAGAGTTTGTCTGAGATAAGCAGAAGAAACTCTGAGGTGGATTTTGCAAAACGGAGGTTGTGCCTAGCTCTCGAAATAGTCCCTTGCTGAATATGGGCTGTAGGGAGTGTTTACACTGAATTAAGCCTCTTCCTTTTTGTTTCTAATTTTAGACACAGTTAAAAATACAACACTGGAAACGTTCCAGCTCTTGATATTTTTGACACCTTAAAAAAATTGCAGCCTGTTCCATGTCACATGCCAGGAAAAACAAGGGTGTGGAAAGACAGATGGCAAAAAGTATGGATCTTGAACCTTCTGAGAGCCATCTATCTAATGGTAAAGCATGGCAGTGCCCCTTCTAGAAACCCATAGGTATACGGGTGCCTGGTCCAAAGCAGTGAGTCGTGTTACCACGTGTGATCACTTGAAGAGTAAAATCTAACAATGCTTGCAAAGACCTGACCGTTCTCTTCAGATACTGTATCTCTCTTATTCTACATATGAGATTTCCTTTCCTTTGTTTTCTTTTACTTCTTGGTGTGATTACAGAGCTGATACCTTTCACTATGCCAATGTAATATTTTTAAGTAACCTATTGTTGGTTAACTTATGTGGCTTCTACCAGAAAAAAAATCTGCTTCTGCGTTTGAAATCATAAATCCAATATAAAGAGAACAGTGCTGCTTTTAGCACCCTCACCAATGTCCTTTGCAGTGGGATTTGTAAGAAGTGATCAAAGCACATAGATACTCAGCATCATGGTTCACAACCAGCTTTGTGCTAGGAGACTGCTGCCTGTGTTTCACCTTTCAGGAAAATGTGATGATGTGCTACATACATATTGTATCTACAGTTAGAGAACATACGGTCAAGCTCAGCCCTGTTTAGTCCATGATACCAGAAATTCTGGGTAAATATTTACTAGTAATATACCATAACTCCTGGTGAAAAAGAGGTATAGAGGGACAAAAGACAGCAAACTTCATTGTGAAAGCAGTCTTTCAAAGGAAACCTAAACCAGAAGATAGTTGCAGAAAGATTTAGGTTAATGACTGTGGAAAGTAAGTATGTTCAGCTTTCCCAGTCTCACGACAGCTCTGCTGTGCTTTCTGCTTTGAATCACATGGATCGGGAAGGAAAACAAGCATGTTATAGTTTGTTGTGCTGCACTGTATGGAAATAGTAATTTCCTGCTTTACGAAACAGCTACAGTCCATCTGAAATTTGGCAAGTAGTTCTTTCTCCTCTTTTCCTCTGTAATACAGCTGTGATACAAATAATGCTGTTGTTAGTATTTGTGTAGCCATTAAACAAAGAAAGCATAGTTCATCTAAATATTTGATGCAGTTTTTAAGTTTGGAAGCATCTGCCTAAACTGACTTCCAAGCTAAAGTTAATATAGGTCATATTTTTGAAGAAAAGAGATTCTACTTGTTTTGGTATCCTCCACTTCTGTTTTAGTTCTTCCAACTGCACTATTGAGCCTTGGAACCTCTCCTGCCTCCTATCTGATAGCTTCCTATCCTTCTGCTCCTTTGCTGGCAGTCAACGTGATTGTTGGACATCTGCCCTGGCTCACTGGTTCTTCCTACTTGTCCTGCTGTTACATAGCCACTGCATCTGGTTTCTTGCAATTTCAGTTTAGCTTTTGAGGCTTGCAAATGCTTTGTCTACAAAGCATTATTGTCTTGCTTCTGGTCTGACAGTGTACTGGGCTGTGCTCCTACCCTCTTAGTAAGAGGTAAGTACTGCACATACTGTGGTCACCCAGCCTTTGCTCAGGGCAATTAGATTTGTACTGGTTGCTGTCTCTGTCTCATAGTATATGGTATTCTGAGGCGAGGAAATGGAGAATAGTCTGAATACCTCAGAATCAGTTGTTAATGTTGCAGAGCTTTCAGTGTGACTGTTTTGGTCTGGTGATGTTCTGACCCATGCTCCAAAAGCTTCATGTTTCAGTCACAGCTCATCTTCCCTGTTAACTGGTGTTGAAATCTGTAGTGATCCACCTGTGCTTGCTTAAGCATGGAAAGTTGATCTCTTTCGCCTCCTGTTCTTTGGAGGACTTGGGAGAAAACAAAACAAGGATGAATGCTGAAGGTTATTGATCTACCCATCCAGGACTCTCAACCTTTCAGTCCTGCTTTCATGCATGTGACCACTTTGATAAAGTGGTCCAGAGGATATATGTAGTGGTCTTGTATCTCTGCATAATTAAGTCCCTCTTTCTCACCCCTACTGCTTCCCATATATCTTTTCTAACACCAAACTCATTTCCTCAACTTGTAGTCCAGGACTGTAAGTTCTCAACGCATAAGCATCTCTTATATTTTTGAAACACCTTTCAGTATGTTGGCTGTGTGGGAAGGCTGTGATGGAAAATAGATGTGCAGTAACAGGACCATGGCATCCTGTAGCCATAATCCCATCATTTTGTAGTTCTTGAGCACTGCAGCACCATGTCTGACTCTTAGCAAATTACTTGAGTCAGCTAAGTCAGCGGAGTGCCACTGCTCTCCCATTATCTTATTCTCATTGCAGCAGTGCCAGTCATGGGGTTAATAACTGAAGCTGTACATGCACTGTGAATGCACTTTCTAAAGAGGATCAGTGCCAGGACACCAGAGCTGCTTTTTTTATTCTCCCATTTTGCTGTCAAAGAACTGGAGGTATTTTAAAATGTGTCAAAAAGCTTGTTGAGTGAAGTGGAGGTACAGGAATTAGGCTCCCTGATTCCCCAAACAGCATTTCTCTCTCAAGCACAGAGTTGGGTTGGGTGGCACCCTGTTCACTTGGCATGTACTTGTGTGTGCCATGCTGTCATGGTGAGGATGCACACAGCTGCTAACACTAGCCACTACACATGTCCACCGTCAGCCTTACTATGTCAAGTTAAGAATTCCTAGTTCAAACAGACCTCAGAATACACCAGCTCAATAACACTGATGAAGTTGCAGACACTGGTATTTTCCAATGCCTCCTCTTAGTGAAAGCAAACATCTCTTACCTCTCTACCTTGTTCTGTTTTCTGGAGTCATGTTGTCTAGGCCGTGCATATGTTTTTCATCTCTTTCAAGCTAATAAGATCATTTAATACCCCCATGAAAGAGGTTTTGCCCTGTTTGCTGAAGATTGACTTGCTATCATCACATATAAGCCCAGCACTAGGAGATGCTTCACATAATTTTCTGTGTCTAGACCTTCTAGCCTAGGCCTTCTGCCTGAGGACTTTTGGAGGCTGCAACCTTCAAGCATAGCTTCCTCTTTCCCAGCAAGCCTCCAGTTGCTGGCATGTCTCCATTTTATATCAAATGAGAAAATAAGGTTAACTGAGCAGAGGAAAATCTGGAAATAGAATCCATGATTGAATAGAAATGTAATATAAGTGGGCTATTTTTGAAATACACCATAAATTATGAGCCATCCTGAGGGGAATAGGTGGAAAAACAGCAATGTTCAAGAGGCTCCCACTCTTTCACTGCTGTAGGGGTCAGCTTGTGTTAAACATCTGATTTGATGTTAGTTGATGCTCCTGGATCCTCTCTGTAGATAATCACTTCACAAGTTCACTGTTTTCTCTTAATACTGCCCCTCAGTATCCACAAGTGTGTGACATATACATGGATTTAAGGTCTGATTGATTGATTAAAGGGATATTGAGTGTTTGAGCAGCATGTGGTGGCTCAAAGAACTGGACTTGAAATAACTGAACATTTCATAGAAGAACATGCCATGTGCTTTAGTAAGTTGTAAACATTTTATGTGGAGGAAAGACAGGTAAGAGAGTTTGGTTTGCTTCATTAATCATTATTTCATAGTGAAACTTGGCTTACCTACCTGAAGGTAGATACAGTGTTTGTTTTGCTTAGGCTTTAGAACTTTGCACCAAGCCAAAAAATCGACTCTTTTATCTCCTGCTTAAAAATGCTTTAAACCAACAGATACTCAGTATAACAATAACTTTTATGTTGTACCTGTTACAGATTTGTGCTTATGTAAAAATAATAATAATAAAAAAATCAGGACAGCTTTTGAGTGCAGTTAAACCCCAATAACCAGTAAGTCCTGTTCTGATAACTGCTAAGATTCACTTGGTGAGTTTGCGACTGTCAGCTGCTCTGAGCAACATGCATATCATATGCTGGCATGTTTCTACCAGAATCAAATGCTGTTTTGCAACAAGCTGCCCATGTATAGCAAACGTAGTTTGTGATTCTTTTTCATATATTCTGCATCTGGTTGTTGAAGTCAAGTGTATGACTGGATTTTTGCCTCTCTTTCTCTCCTTTTTTCTTTTTAGTTATGAAATATGTTGCATGAGGCCCCATTTCTTACAAATAGGTTCTTTAATGCTGGTGAACAAAAGTTTATTTATTTGCCTTCTTCTGGAAGAAGGCTTTGTTGTGTGCTGAAAACAAAAGCTGATTAGATATAGATCTCTTCTAATCTGTGTTGATGATAAATAGCCTTGAAGCCTTTTTCTTGAGGATTTCCACTCATAATTTACTTTTGTGAGTACTGAAATAGTTGATGCTTTTGCTCCTATTTTCTTCAAGTGTGTGAGAACCTGTTTGTTCTACAGAAAGCAATTATTTCTCGGATTTTGTTGGTGATAAGCATGAATTGGGTGCATCAGACAGGAAACTGTTGAACTGTGTAGTTCTCCTGCTTCTCACATGGTCCTCTGCATGTCAACTGAGGGCACAAGAGATGGAGGCCACAAGCTTCCTTCCTGAGAATGGACAGAGCCTGTCAATTGTCTCCTTCATCCTACCTTCAAGTACACTTCAAATAACCAGAGACATCAACTCCTTGAAGCTCCCTGTCCTTGTCCTGGGGGGCTGGGGCAACCCCTAATCCAGTGACAGACACTCTCTATTACCCCCTTACATCCCCCGCCACGTGGGGAAGGGAAAGGGAATAATAAAGACCGAGAGGACGTGTGGATTGCAAGAAGTACTAAAACGACTTTATCAATAATAATAATGATAATAGTAACAACAACAACAATAATACAATTAAACATATACAAGTATATACAAACCAAATACCAAACCCAAATCTCCCTTGATAGCAACTGTGTCACCACTGTTTGATACTGTGCAAGGCCCAGTGGCAGACTCTAGCCAGAGTGGGGGTGGAGCTGGATCCTGGAACTCTGGGCTCAGGATCGAAGGGACAACAGAGGAGTCCTCCTCAGGTGCTGGCTGTTGAAGAAGAAAGAAGGAAGAAGAAGGAACTGACTCTCTTCTTTATGCTGAATATGACGTATATGGAATGGAATACCTAGTTGGTCACTTTAAGGTCATCTGAACCGTCCTCTTCTCCCTGAGGTACAGCCTTTTACTCTGCACCCCCATCTTGCTACACAAGATTTAGCAGTGACCTTGTTCTGCATACCAGCCTTGTAGAAAACCTAAACATTAGGTCTTATCAGTGCTAGAAGTGGGCACTTGTCTGTGAAAACACGCTGATAGTTTCAGAAAGCACAGATAATTAGAGGAGCTTTAGCTGAAAAGTAAAATCACTGAACAGAATTGTTCTGTTCTACCCAAAACCAGGACAGTCCTCAAACTGTGTCTTGTCTTGTTTTATCCTTTGCTACATCCCATGGAACATCTCTTGAATGCGGGCAAAGCTCCTTAGACTTACTGGCTCTGAGGTGTCCTAGTCTGTGCAGCATGAGATAAAATAAGCCATCCTCTTGAGAAGAAAAATCTATCATCCTTTTCTTTCAGGGAACTGCTTCTGCTTAAGAAGTGTCTTCTACTTCCATCTTTTGAAATAATCTGTGAAAGTCTTAGATTTTGTCTCTTACAAGAAGAACATTTTAACAACCAAGACCAAAGTGCTGTTAATTCATTTCAGGAGTTTTATGTCTGCCTAAACTGGAGGTTGAGGTTACAAGTTAAGGTGCCAACAAATGCAGTAGCTGTTGAGAAGACATCAGATTGTATAAAATGGGAAGCTGAATTGGTCTGACCGGTAGGGAATGACATATCCTGGTGCATGATGACTTCCTATATTCATTCTGCCTTCCCTGTGCTACTTTTCTATTCCTTTGCAGGCATCCTTTTGTCAGCAGCAGTTTCATTGCTGAGTTGAGGATGTGCAGAGAGCATTGGGTGAACAGGTGTCCGTCCTGGTGTTATCTGCACTTGCCTCAGATACAGGAAAATGAAGACCTAGTTGACTGTCTCAGATCCAGGACAAGGATGCCCTTGGCTTGCTCACAAATTTAAAATTGGCCCATGGCTGGTTTGCATGTCTTGTGAATAGTAGGAAGTCAGATCTTCCTTTAAACTCCTTAGGTAAAACTCACTGACGGCTGTGCCTACATGTAACAGCACCTTAAGGCTCCAGACAATATGCAGGAGTGTTACTCTGCTGGACTTAATTTCTGTCCTTTACTGCTGTGGTTGAAGTCAGGTACTGATTTGTCTAGACCCCACATGGACAGAAAGGTTACAGTGTGAGACTCAATCTAGTGGCTAGGCTCTCCTGTCTCTCTTCCTTTCTGGACTGTGATTCCTGTCATACATGCTTCAGAAATGAAGTGCCAACTCCAGTAGTTTCAGAGGCAAAGGATATGGCCCTGAAATGGTTTTGAAATAATTAGACACTCACATAAGTGGTGTGGTGTTCCCATGCGGTCAGCAGCAATCCACAGTACAAATACCGATAGAAGTAGGAACAGATACTTTAAAGCAAACTTTTATACCCTTTGTTTCCCTTAAATGTTAATAAATCTGAGTATCTATTTTGTGGAATGAGAGAACCTGATATTACACTTGTGTTTTTGGTAAAAATTTTCTGTACCAAATTTATTTTTTGGCCAGAGTGTATGGTCCATCAGAGCCCAGACCTTTCCTTTTAGATAGTCTCTCTCAACTCAGTTCTTTTAAAGAAGAACTTGTATATACCACAAATACTTTGCAACTAGAAACCCTATGTTTCACAGATGAGTAATAATAGGAGAATGACACATTTTCATGTTAAGGAGCTGATTTCTGACACTTCTAATTATGATTTCATAGCCCTTGGCTAGCAAAATCTGCTAGCCAAGAGATGGCAGATCAGGAGAATGCTATCAGATGTCTGATAAATGTATTTCTATAAAGACACAGGTCAGAAGTAAGAAGAAAATGTCAAGGTAAGATGTGGGGTTCCTGTGTTAACTTAAAAAATAGTCTAGATCTGTTGTTCTTTGAGCATCAGGAGTGTAAAACAAGCGCTCCAGATCTTGTCTTGTCTTCTCCTTCCCTGTGCATGGTTACTCCTGGCTTTTCTCCTTCCATCTGTTGTTCCAACTCCTGTTCCAACCCTGATATGCTGGGATGACCAAGCAGTGGAGGCACTATGGAAGGTGCAACGTTTTACCTCTACCAGTACAAACATCCAATGTACTCGAGTCTCAGCCATAACTAGAAATAGAAGCGTGATGACTTTGTTGGAACTCTTGAACAAATGTGAACAACATTTATTTATTTATTTATTGATTTCCCACCTCCTTTTTGCGATGTAGGTCACAGGTATTTCTGGAGGGTGTGCCATGTATGAAGAAATTATTTAAATTTCTCAAATTGGTTTACTTTCATAAAAATAGCTTCTTAAAAAAAGCTATTTCAGATTGAGATTTTACTCTGGATGTTGTGTGGCTCTTTTAGCAGTACTGAGTACTTATTTCAGACTGATCATCATTGAAGTGGCATAATGATGTGTCTTGTCAGGGCTGGATCCAGCTGTAGCTTGGCCTCATGGACACACAGCTGTTTCACTGCCATGTGACTGCCTGGTTGCACATGTGCTCTTTGGTCTGTGAAGGGGTGGAAAAGGGACTTTATTTCCTGAAGGCCCCTGCTCCTCTTATTATTTCTGTGCCTCTGTGTTGCTACTGGCTACCAAAGAAAATGCCTAGTAGAAAACTGGAAATATAATACATTTCAAAGCTATTTGTAGAGAAATTGCTCCAAGATATTTATACCAGGTTAAATCTTCATATACTTGGTAGGTTAAATTGGTATAGTAATTTATAATCTTCCCCTTAGAGAACTTGCTCTCAGTGAATCTTAAAATGCATTCAGTTCCATCTCTTAAATAGTACTCTCACTTTTTAGCACATTCTGTGTTAGTGGTTATGTTTTCAGCAGTGCAATGTCATGTCATCTGTATGATGCTCCTGAGCAGATAAAGCTACTCTTCTGATTTTTAGTCATTCTTGAATTTTATTTCAGGACATAACTTGGCAAGATGAACACTCGGCTCCCTTCTCCTGGGAAACAAAGGTAAATATGCAGCAATTTTTTTTCCAGTGTCTATTTGTGATTTGGTAGTGTTCCTTGTGCATTGATGCTGTCTTAATTTTGAGACTTGATGGATTAATGTCACCTTTATTCTATGAGAGCTGTGTAAAGTGACTGTCCTGCAAATGAAACAGGACTAATATGCTTTGATTTACATTAACAGAAACACAAAATGTACTTCATAAACTAAAGTTCTGGCTTCCAGTGCAGGTATAAAACTGATTCATTACAAATGATTTGACTTTTTCACTGTAAACATTTTAAACAACTTTCCATGTTTAGAAAGACCAGTGTCTCTCATACTGTATAAACATGACTGCGTTTGACTTTTGAAGTCAGAAGTAGCTAAGAAATGGGGTCAGAAAGGAACGGATATCTGCTAACTTCAGTGGACTCTTTTTTAAAGCCTGTTCTATGCTTCATCTTCTTGTTATGTGCTAGAATGTAATGAAATTTCTTAACATGGGGCTATGCTAGAAGCGTTGTGTTATTTTCTCTCCAAAAGTCAGCTCCTTCAGAAAATAATGTATTTTTCTGTGGTGGGTAGATTTTGTTGTTTGTTGGGTTTTTTTATTTTATTTTTTATTTTTGTTTTAAATTTTTGTTTGAATTTTTTTGGTTGGTTGGGGTTTTTTTTTTGTTTGGGTTTTTTTGTCCTCGCTATACCTCTGGTATTTTGTTAAAATATTATTGACAATGGGATTGTCATAAAGCTAACACAGAGACAGAGTTCTCCATCTTTCTGAACCTGAAGTGTGAGGAAATATAGTTGGCTGAATTTGTGGTGGAAAGTCATGTTTAATTCTTCTTGTTGAAGAAAATCTGTGTGTAAAACCACAGCTCTTTGCCCTTCTCAAGTGGGCATGGTTGACACGTTAGTTTTAATCATGTTTCAGACTTCGTGTTTTCTGTCTTAATCTGCTAGAGAAAGCTGCTTTTCCCATTTCTTCTATTTTTTGCCCTTGGATGATGCAGATAATCATGTATGAGCTTATGAATATAATCTTAGCCTAACGCAGAGTAATTTTTTGGAAATGCCAGTGAATACTGAATTAATCCAGTTGACCCTAGACTTGTTAGCCTTCCCTGCTCAAGGTCACTGCCTGTATCTAGTACCCCATCTGTGCTTTGCAGATTCTGATTAACCTATAACTTGGTGTGAATTCTGGTTCCTTGCACCTGCCCCTCTACTTCCTCTCATGAGGAAGACTGCTATGAGGTCTCTTCTCAGTCTCCTCTAGGCTGAACAAACCAAGTGACTTCATCCATTCTTCATATGACTTCCCCTCTAGATCCTTCACCATCTTTGTGGCCCTCCTCTGGATGCTTTCCAGCAGTTTCATATCCTTCCTGTATTGTGGTGCCCAAAACTGCACGCAATACTAAAGGTGAGGCTGCAGTAGCACAGAGTGGAGTTATCATAGAATCATAGAACAGTTACAGCTGGAAGAGACCTTGAAGATCATCGAGTCCAGCCTTTTTCCTAGCCCTATCACCCCACTAAATGATGCTCCCCAACACAACATTCAGCCGTCTCTTAAACACCTCCAGGGACGGTGACTCAACCACCTCCCTGGGCAGCCT